>CM045769.1:22884933-23012987 GCA_025200525.1 Camellia lanceoleosa | reverse complement strand
TGGCGGGTGACGGGTGGTGGTGGGTGGGTGACGGTGGCAGGTGGTGGGTGGTGTTGGCCGCAGGTGGTTGGTAGTGGTGGCAGGTGGGTGGCGGATGGCGGGTGGTGGTGGATAGTGGCGGGTAGGCGGCGGTAGTGATGGTGGGTGGGTGACGGTGGGTGGTAGCGAGTGGGTGTTGGTGGTGGTGGTGGTGGCGAGTGGTGGGTGGTGGAAGCAGGTGAGTTGCGAATGGCAGGGGGTGGTGGTGGGTGGCGTGGTGTGAGTGGTGATAATAGGTGGGTGTGGTGTGGTGGTGGGTGTGGCAGTGGATGGTGGTGATAGTGGTAGCGAGTGGTGGGTAGTGGTGGTAGTGATGGCAGGTGGTGGGTAGCAGGTTGTGGTAGGTAGGTGGCGAGTGGTGGTGGTGGTGGTGGATGGGTGGTGGTGATTGGTGGTGGTGGTGGGTGGTGGTGGTGGTGGTGGTGGCTGGTGGTAGAGTGGTGGTGGTGGTGGTAGTGGTGGTGGTGGTGGTAGGTGGTGGTGGTGGTAGGTAGTGGTGGTGGTGGTGGGTGGTGGTGGGTGGTGGCGGGTGGTGGTGGTGGTGGTGGTGGTGGTGGGTGGTGGTGGTGGTGGTGGTGGTGGGTGTGGGTGGTGGGTGGTGGGTGGTGGTGGTGGGTGGTGGTGGTGGTGGTGTGGTGGTGGTGGTGGGTGGTAGAGTGGTGGGGTGGATGGTGGTGGTGCTGGTGAAAAATGGTGAAAAAAAAACTAGTGTTGGGTGAAAAAAATACTAAAAACTCAAAATGAAAACACATTTTTTAAATTTATATTTTTTGGCCAAATTTATAAACTGAGACTACTGATTTATAAATAAAAAATTTACCAAACAAGTTTTTATTTGAATTTTTTAAAATTTTTGTAAATATAAAAAAAAAAAAACAAAAAACGTTAGTAATTGTTAAAAAAATTTTTTTTTTTTTTTTTTTGTTTGAGGAAGGGGGGGGGGGGGGGGGGAGGTGTTTGTTTGGAGAAGAAGATATTTGGATTTTTAAACTTTTGGTTTTTACGTGAAATTGTCATATTATATTTATAGTGATTTGAAGCTTTGGTTAACATAACAGAAGGAAAACTATGAAATTTCTTAAAGTATTGAGAGTAAAAACGTCTTTATATATTTATAGAAAAAAAATTTTAAGTTACTTATTTAGTTTAACCAAATAAATTCAGAGCACTCGGTCTATAAATTTAATTTTAAATTTTTTTTATTCAAAGGTTCACACTCTAAATACTTTTTTTATAAGGATAAGATCTTGCAAAATGACCATACTACCCCTTTACCTCTCACGCGTTTTGTCTTGGATTTCTCTTACAGCTCTCAACTTAGATTTCTCTCTCTCTCCCTCTCTCTCTCTCTCTCTCTCTCTCTTTATGACGAAGATAATGACTCAGATCTAGACTAGGCCGCCCCTCACGTCATCGAACTCATCCCGCCTCAAATCTGGACTCCGTCACCTCAGATCTGGATCGATACATGCGATAGTCACCAGAGCCATTAAAATGCATGAATATCTATTTAAATCTATTCAAAATTGGAGTTTTTGATCTTCATTTACTCATATCTAATATTTTAAAATGGATATTCAAAATCTAAGATCAAATCTGATATTTTGATCTTGGTTGACTCATATATGATATTTTAAAATGGATATTTTAAGATGGATGTTCAAAATCAAAGTTTTTGATCTTGGTTGACTCATATCTATTAAAATAGATAAATTTTTATCTGTTCAAAATCTGTTATTGACTCAAATCAGTTAAACCACCACCACCACAGTCCTCATCATCTTCAAATTGTAATAGAGATCACATCAGGTTTACTTTTTTGTAGTTGATGATTGTTATTGTTGTTGTTGTTGATGATAACGATGAACATATAGAAGAAATAAACATATAAGATTTTGAACATATCATAGAAATGGAAAGAGAAAGAGAGAGTGAGAGAAATTTTTTTATTATTTTTTTAAATCACTTGTTCTCATTATCTATTTTTTTATTTCTTTATTATTATTATTGTTGTTGTTGTTGTCGAAATTTACCTTGAGATAAGCAAAAAAGTTTTGACACATATTTTCAGTAAATAGTATTTCAACAAATAAGAACAAAGAGAATCAAATTTTGACAAATAGAGAGATAGAGACTGATAGATTTAAGCAAATAAAGGAAAAAATTGACCGATAATAACATTTGTACAGATATTTCAACAAATAAGGAAAAAATTGAACAGGTAGAAAATAATTTGAATGGATATATATAAACTTAAACAGATAAAAAAAAGAAGTCAAACATATAAATTAATGGGTGAAATTAGAAACAAAATGCCTTTCAAAACAAATAAAAAGACTTCTCACCAAATTATTTCATAAAATGTGAACCTCTAACCAATAACAAATAACAACTGAACTTAATGACTTATACCTTCTTTAAGGTTGGATTTTTCAATAATTTTCTCATAAATTTACTATTTTTCACACTTTTTTTTTAAAATCAAAAAGCTATTTATTTTCATATTGCTAATTAAGAAAGATGAGGTTGAATTTTTAGCCACCTTGGTGTAACTAGGTTACATTGAATATTTGTCATACCATTGCATGTGGCTCATGAATCATGATCACAAAAGTAAATTAGTGATAAATAATATCTAAAGAGGGTATAAAATATTCTGTTTAGTGAATATTTTTTTGTTGGTGAGAGATTCATTATTTGTGAAATAATTTGGTGAGAAGTCATTTTGTTGGTTCTGGAGGGCATTTTGTTTTCAGCTTTACCCCTTAATTTATTTATTGACTTTTTTTATCTGTTGAATTTTTTTGAGTATCTATTCAAATCTATATCTATCTGTTCAAATTTTTTTTCTATTTATTCAAATTATTGTCCTATTTTATTCTATTTGTTGAAATTTCTATCTATGTAAAATTTTATCTATTGAAATTCTTTTCCTATCTTACCATATCTTTTAAAATTTTTGTTCTAATTTTTTTATCTGTTGAAATTTAAACTTATTTCCCCCTATCTATTGAATTTTGCAAGCCTAATTTTTTCCTATCTGTTTATATTTTTTATCTGTGAAAAGTTTTATTTGTGAAAATTCAATTTATATTTTTTTATATGTTAAAATTTAAATCTTTGTGATTGAAATACACTAACCCTCTATTTATTCAAATTTTGAACAAATCTGAACTATTTGTGAATTTTTTAAAATCTGTTGCAATCTATTTCATCACCTTCATCATCAATAACAACTAGCCCAAAAAAAAAAAAAAAAAAAAAAAAAGAAGAAGAAGGAGGAGTAATATGTTAAGGAGGAGATCGAATCAAGATTTGGATCTAACCATAATAAATAAATAAATAAATAAAAAGAATAATATGTTGAAAAGATCAATGATCCGTGATCTGTTGGAAATTTCCATGTCCAGATATTTGAAGAAGAAAAAAAGGAGAGAGAAAGAGAGATCTCAGATCTACAACTACTAAAAAAAATAGAGGATCTTTTCATATCACAAACTTGTAGATTATATATACAGCTCTATTTTTTGATCTGCAAAAGAAGCTTTATTGATGAAAAAGAGCATAAAAGTATGAAATTACATCAATAAAGGGGGAGGAAATGCAAAGAGCATCACGGAACGTCGCCTCAATCCCAACTAGGTTGGCACCGAGAGGAGAACCCTATCATTTGCAAGCACAAGCCTCAGAAGTTGGTGAGAAACCAACAAAAACAAAGACCAAACAAAAGCCCAAAACACCAAAACCACCCCAACATACCACTACTGACAAACCCAGAATTGAAAAACACCTCAAATAGACAGCCTAATCTGTTGTAGATTGGAGACAAAATCATGAACTGTGTAATCAAACTGCAATACCCATTTGGCCCACAAAGCAATATGCACGTTTATTTTTTCACATAAGTCTTCAAAAGTTGGTTGAGCCCCCTTAAATAGACAATCATTTCTCAATTTCCAAACATACCATAAAACAACTGAAGGAACTATGTGCCAAATTTTGGATACCCTTCACTTGAACTTACTACTTGACCACCAACGTAGTAGTCCTTGAACTGATCCAGTCATTACCCATACTAGATCCCACTACTTTACCACTTGTGACCAGCACTCCCAGACCAGTGAACAAAATAGTAACACGTGTTCCAGATATTCCACCTCAACAATGTAGAACACACATAGAGAGTTAGCACTAGTAATTAAAACCCCAACCCTTTGTAGGAAGGATGAAGTCTTCACTCTGCCTCTCCAAACCAGCCAACAAAAGAATTGTATTTTTTTTTTTTTGGCGGGGCGGGGGGGCGAGGGGGGGCTAAATTTACTTATATCCCTGCAGGTACAGTCATACCAGGCCCTTTTGCCGCCACCCACCACCTCCACACAAAAGACACTAAGAACTGCCTTAAACTGTTAGCTAACCATGAACAAGAATCTTCAATATCGAACCTAATTGCAGGAGATGATACCAGCAAACTTATCAACCTCTGCAGCTCTTCTTCTTCCCAAGCTAATAGACTGCTTCTGAATTGAAGCTGCCACACCCCTGAGCTGCTCTTCTTAGCATTGAGTTGTTGCAAAGACTTCTCTTTCTTAGTGGATAAGTGATATAATCTAGGGAATTCCATCTTCAATCCTCTGTTATTGACCCAACCATCAGACCAGAACTTTACTCTCCTCCCATTACCAACAGTTACTTTAAAATGATCACCATAAAATTCACCCAGGTGCTGGTTGACTGAAGGTAGCTTCACAATATCCTGCCAAATAATGGACACTTCACCTGTGTGGGTCACTGATGGTATCCAACCCCCACCAGCTCTGCCATACCGTGAATATACCACAGATTTTCACAAAACTTTGTCTTCACTTCCATACCCCCACCATCACTTTAGTAGCAAGCAGTCATTCACCTCACCTAAGTCACTAACCTCCCTCTATTAGACCAAGTGTACTTTCTTCTTATTTGCAGTCCCTCTCCACAAAATAGAGGACTGAAGTTTTACTTAAGTCTTAACAACCCCCTTAGACATCCTAAACAATGAAAGGAAATAAATGAGCACATTTGAGAGGACAGATTTGATCAAAGTCAATCTACCCGCGAAAGATAATAACTTCCTCTTCCAAGAAAACAGCTTCTTCTTCACCTTATCTACGACTAGATGCCATGTACTCTTCCTTCTAGGATTAGCTCCTAATGGCAATTTCTTAGTCAGACAGTTTAAGCTCTGGGCAAACTCCTTAGTTTGGTCATCTTGGAAGCCCACACCACGAACAACACTCTTATGATAATTAATCTTTAGCCTAGACATCACCTCAAAGCACCTCAACACCCTTTTTGTATTCAGCACTTCCTCAGTATCTCCTTCACGGAATATAATAGTATCATCTATAAATTGGAGATGTGATATACTCAACTCATTAGATCTAACTGTGGCATCTTGAAATAAACATTTCTCTGTATCCCTTCCCAATAACAGGTTGAGTGCTTCTGCTGCTATAATAAACAAGAAAAGAGAAAAAGAGGATCTCCCTGCCTTAACCCCTTTTATAGTTGAAATTCCTCAGTGGGTGCACCATTAACCAAGACAGATATTTTAGTAGTAGAAATACAAGTCTTCATCCAACTAATCCATTGTTCACCAAATCCAAAGTTTATCATCATTGACATTAGAAATTCCCAGTTTATTGAATCATATGCTTTCTCAAAATCTAACTTCAGTATAATGCCCTTCTTCTTAGATCTCTTTCACCCATCTACTACCTCATTTGTTATTAGCACCCCATCTAGGATGTACCTATCACTAACAAAAGCAGACTGTACCTCACCTATCACAGATGGAAGAACCCTCTTAAGTCTTCTAGATAACACATTGGCCAAGATTTTATATACTGAACTTACCAAGATACTTGGCCTATAGTCCTCCAAGCATGTAGGGTTATCCTTCTTAGAGATAAGAACAATAAAAGAGTTGTTAATCCCTCTTGACAGCTTACCATGTGTGTGAAATTCATGCATCAACTGAATTATCTCCCATTTTGTTATTTTCTAACAACTTTGTATGCAGGTAAGGTTAAATCCATCTGGTCCAGGGGCCTTGTTCCTATCACATTCTTGAATTACAGCCTAAATCTCAGCTTCAGTAAACACAGCTTCCAAATTCACTGTTGCCTCAGGGCTAATAGTAGCAAAAGGACCTAAAATTTTTTGGCCTGTGCATCCAATGCTCAGTAAATTGCTGACTGAAGTGCCTAACCATCTCTTGTTTCACTAGAACTGGATCCTCTAGACTCACACCCTCCACTAAAACTGAGTCTAACAAATTCTTTCTATGCCTTCTACTTGCCATAATATGAAAGAACCTAGTGTTTTTGTCTCCATATCTAGCCCACTACAGCCTGGATGTTTGGTGCCACAGCCTCTCCTTATTTTTGCTGAGCTGCCACACCTGGGTTCTGACTTCTTTTCTTCTTTTACTTTCTAGATTAACCAAGGGCCTAGATTCTGCCTTCGGATCCCAATCATATAACTTCTCCTTAGTTGATTTTAGAAGAGTGTTTATATTGCCAAACATTTCCTTATTCCACACCCTCAGATGATTTCTCAAGATGTTAAATTTTCTCAAGACTCTATACCCTACCCACCCTTGCACTTGTGCACCCTCCCACCTCTTTTTGACTTCAGACATAAAGGTAGGGTGTGATCTCTAAGCATTAATGAACTTGAAGGGCTTAGGTCCCCAATCTCTATCATCCTCCTTTAGCAATGTTGGCAATGATCTGAAATTGTTCTAGGTAAGCCCCATTGTTTGAAAGCAAACTTCTCCAACCATTTTGGATCTAACAGAAATCGATCTATCTTGTTCCACTTATCTCTTTCCACTGCATTACACCAGGTGTACTGTTTGCCAAGCATAGGCATGTCAGTTAATTCCATCTTTTTTATAGACTCATTTAAGTCTGTCATCCCTCTCTCTCTTCTTGAGCAATCGTTTCTCTAACTCATATATCTGATTTCATGAAAGTCTCCTCCCACACACCATGGCTTTGGAAAGTGTTGATGAATACTAACCAGAGAGTCCCAGAGTTGTCTCTTCCTCTGTAATAACCCCAACCCCAGATTAACGTTAAGCCATGATTAAGTATGCCTAATAGTGATTTAGAAGAAATCTAGAATTTAATTTGCATATGTATTGCATCATTTTTGTCTTTTTATCTGTCTAGTGTTAAATTATCTGTTTGCGTTTTATGTTTTAAATTGAGAATTGAAGGCTTTACCAGCGGCCGAACCAGAAATTGATTAATATTTTATGATCGTCGAAATTTATATGATTTTATGGCATGTTTAATTGAAATGTGTTTGGGTATCATTAAATTAGATCAAATGAGCTAAAATTACATAGTTGGTCTTAATTACAATTTTGCCAAGATAGTGGGCCACTTCGTCTAAACATGTTGAAGCCTTAGCACGCCCCATTCAAAAACATTTCCTCAGCTCATTTTTGTTGTCCTAACCTACTAGAGAGAGAGGAATAGAAAAATACTATGGTCTTCAAAGAATTACTTGGAATTTAGGAGGATTAAAGGAGTCTTGCATATTTGGACTCGTGCATCTTGCATTCAAGGCTTAAGGTAGGGGAATTCATCTTTTTTGTTATGAATTTAAGTCACTTCATCTTTGGTTCATGATAGATTGGTGACTAGAGCTAGAAATTGGTTTATAATGTTGATTTGGGAAGAGATTCATGTATGCATGTTCATAACATAGCATTTGGAAGTGTTTTCACGAGAATTCTTTGCATGCAAGGCCATATTCAAGTTATAGTCCATGAATTCATCATGAATTGGAATTTAATTTGCATTTGAACATGTTTTGGAGCATTGGATTTCAAATAAACGCTTGCATGTTTCACACACATCATGTTCTTTAAAGTATTGTTGAAATTGTATTTAAATAAACTACCTTTGGGCCTTGATTTCTCAAATTGACTTTCAAAACATATTATTCTATGAGTCTAAAAGTGTTTTCCAGAAAATTTTCCCAAAAGAATTGATTTTGGTGCATTAAAACTTGGTTTTGAGCTTGATGGTCCAATCTACAATTTCCAGAATTTGAACTTATGCTCGAGCGGGGAAAGTGGCGCTCGAGCGTGGAATTCGACCGTCCAGTACTTTGCATTGTTTTACAGTCCGCTCAAGCGGGGTAATTCACGCTCGAGCGGGGACCTGAGTCACACGCTCGAGCGTGGGTCGAGTGCCCGTCGAGCGCGATTTTCACCCATCCAGTACTTTTGTCACACTTTGCAGACCGCTCGAGCAGGAATGTTTACGCTCGAGCGGAGACTTTTGTTTGTATGTCCGCTCAAGTGGGAAAACCCACGCTTGAGCGGGACCCCTGTTTTTTGAAAATTATGAAAAATATTTTCTAAGGCATTTTTGCATCTTCATTCCATCCTAGGCATTCCTAGGCCATGTTTAAGACTCCTTATTGGAAATTAAAGGGTAGGGACACATCAAGGACAAACGAAACAAGTTGTGTGTAAATCGAAATGATGCTCAATTGTGTGTGTTGTATGCGTGTGTTCATGTAGGTCCCGCATCTCGAAACAAGTGGAGTGCCGCCTTACCTTCTAGTTAGAGCTATCAATCATCTGTGAGTAGTAACTTTGTAAAGTTATGTTCAATGTTATGTATTTTCGGAATATTATGATACAAAATGATTGATTCTTTGAAATACTATGATATGTTGGAAACAAATGAATGATTGTCTAAGATTCTGAAAGTTAACCGTGGCATCGTTAGCACTTCATGATATGCGTCCCTTTATGGGTCATCAGGTCCCTTTATAGGTCATCAAAACGTCTCTGTGCACATGAGTCATCAGAAAGCCTTCAAGGCTGTCCCTTTATGGGTCATCAGATTTGTGAGCGCTATTGGATGTACCACATATGATTATGTTATAAACCTGAATATGGGAATGATTATGAACAAGTATATGAATCTGTTTTGTTATGAATCTGATTTCTAACTCTGTGATGGACATCATTCATTAAACTCCTTTACTCTGTTATTATTCACTGGACTTTAGCTCACTGTTTATATTATGTATATAGGTGAGCAAGCGGGCGACCAGGCCCAGAGTTGACAGCCTATGCCATGGTTTTTTGTCAGCCAACCCTTGCGCCTCCCGAGGAGGATCCACTCAAAGTCAAGTCCTATGGCTGTTTTGTGTTCATGCTAGTCTTGTAAATGTTTTGTAAAGTTAGATCTTGGGATGTACACTTTGTAAATATTGGTATGTTTGACTAGCACGTTATGTATATAAATAATTTTAAAATCTTCTATCTCATGTACGTCATCACAGCTCATTAGACCCTGTTTATCTTATATATTGCTTCTGCAGCCCCTTATTATTTGTCAAAATATTCAGAGGCCTTTGGTAATCCATGGATTACTGGCCGGTTACGATGCTAAACCTATAGGGGCGGGTTTGGGTCGTGACAGAGTGGTATCAGAGCACGAGTTATACCGCACACACTAGTCCATATGAGCTTTGGATGTTCTAGTAAGAAGTAGGGGCATTCCATCTGCATGTTATGTGGCTTGTGTGAAAACGAAATTCAAGTATAAATATGTGAATTTGAATACATAAAGTCTTGTTTACCTATAGCAAATGGACAATGCAAGAAATGATGATATAGCAGGGTCTTCTGATGCCTGAATGAATAGAATGGAACAAATGCTGGCAACCTTAACCAAAGTGGTAATGCAACAACAAAGACAATAACCCTTGCCCCCTCCACCTCCACCAGTACAGGTAGAAGTAGATAACAGTGACATAATCAATTTGACACAGAAATTCATGAAAATGAAACCGCCGACATTCTATGGTGGGATTGAACCATTGAAGGCAGAGACATGATTGCTTGAAATGGAAAAGTTGTATGAGGTGTTTCCTTGTTCAGAAATCCAAAAAGTCCTCCTAGCCACCTATACCTTGAAGGATGAAGCCCGAAGGTGGTGGTTACTGATTCGAAATGGTCACGAAAATATGACATGGACTCAGTTTAATGCAATTTTCTATGACAAGTATTTTCCTCAGTGCTTCAGGAATCGGAAGGTTTCAGAATTTTAGGAACTCAAACAAGGCAGAATGTCCGTAGCTGAGTATGAGGCCAAGTTCACCGAGTTAGCCAGGTTTGCTCCCCATATGGTGGAAACAGACTACAAGAAGGCCCACAAGTTTGAAGATGGATTGGATCTGGACATACTGGATAGGGTAGGAGTCCTAAACCTACCCACATATGTGAGTGTTTTGGATAGGGCATTAATGGCAGAATCCATTTTAGCAACAAAGAAACAAACTCTTGTTCCACGGATTGACTAGACAGGGAAAAGATCGGGGAACAGCTTCAAAAAGGGTCATTCATTCTACAGGAATAAGAAACATAACACAGGATCATATAGCAACTCAAGCCAGATTTGTGGTACCATGCCAACTTGCCTAGAATGTGGTAAGAAACACAAAGGGACTTGTTATCGAGCTATGGGCGCCTGTTACAGATGTGGAAAACCTAGTCACGTGATGAAGGATTGTCCTATCAGGTTTGAAAACACCAACCATCCGGCGGCAAGTTCAGCGGGATCCGCTTCTGTGGCCAAAACCAATGCCAAAGCCAATACTAGAAAGGAACCTTTAAGACAAGGCCGAGTGTTTGCCTTAGTGCCCGATGACGTACTGAACACCTATACTGTGGTGTTAGGTACACTTTCTGTATGTTCTCAAAATCCATGTGTACTAATAGATTCTGGTTCCACACATTCTTTTGTGTCGCATGCTTTTTCTCGAAAATTGACTAGGCCATTAGAACTTATGACATATATGTGTTATCTGTGTCTACGCCATCTGGAAGTTCTATGATGTGTACTCATGTTTATCCAGAATGTGATGTTATGGTTGGCGATATGATGTTGTATGTGGACTTATTACCCTTGGACATTCATCATTTTGATTGCATTTTGGGGATGGATTGGTTGACTAAATACTGTGCTACCATTGACTGTGCAAACAAAACTATTGTGTGTAGACCACCGGGTATGCCTGAATTTACTTTTAGTGGGAATGAGGTAGTTCCTCCCCCATACTTAATCTCGGCTATGAAAGCTGTAAAACTGCTTAGGAAGGGATATAGGGACTATCTGTGTTGCATATTGACCACGTCATCTGCCAGTACCACTGTAGAAACAATCCCTATTGTTTGTGACTTTCCCAATATGTTTCCAACTGATCTACCGGGGGACTTAGTTGACAGAGAAATTGAATTTATTGTTGAAGTGTTTCTGGTGACACAACCTATTTCCAAGACTTTCTATAGAATGTCTATCTCTGAATTGAAAGAATTGAAAACCCAACTTCAGGAACTGTTAGACAAGAACTTTATCCGTCCGAGTACTTCACCTTGGGGTGCTCCAGTTTTATTTGTTAAAAAGAAGGATGGATCTTTGAGATTGTTTATAGATTACCGGGAACTGAATAAAGTGACTATCAAGAACAAATACCCTCTGCCCCGAATAGATGACTTGTTTGATCAACTTCAGGGTGCCCAAGTGTTTTCTAAAATTGACCTCAGGTCTAAGTATCATCAATTAAAGGTTAGAGCCAAGGACATAGAGAAAACTGCATTTCGGACTAGATATGGACATTATGAATTCTTAGTAATGCCGTTTGGGATGACCAATGCACCTGCTGCTTTCATGGATCTTATGAAATGGGTGTTTAAATCATATCTGGATGATTTTATTGTTGTATTTATTGATGATATTCTGATTTATTCTAAAGACAGGGAAGAACATGAGAATCATCTGAGAACCGCCTTGCAGATTTTGAAAGAAAAGAAATTGTATGCTAAATTGTCCAAGTGTGAATTCTGGCTAGATAGCGTGGCATTTTTGGGTCATGTCATCAACAAGGATGGTGTTTCTGTGGATCCTCAAAAGATTGAAGCTGTTGTAGATTGGCCCAGACCTACAAATGTGACAGAAGTCCAAAGTTTTTTGGGACTTGCAGGTTACTACCGGAGATTTGTGAAAGAATTTTCCAAGCTTGCTTTGCCATTGACTCAATTAACTCAGAAAAATGTGCCATTTGACTGGAATGAACAATGAGAGATAGCTTTCCAAGAGTTGAAGACCAGGTTAGTGACTACACCAATTTTAACCTTGCCCAATGGTACTGATGGGTTTCAAGTGTACAGTGATGCTTCCTATAAAGGCTTGGGATGTGTCCTAATGCAAAATGGAAAGGCGATTGCCTATGCTTCGAGACAACTCCGACCTCACGAAAAGAATTACCCAACACACGATCTTGAACTAGCAGCCGTAGTGTTTGCCTTAAAAATATGGCGTCACTATCTGTATGGGGTAACTTGCGAGGTATATACTGACTATAAAAGTTTGAAGTACTTTTTCACCCAAAAAGAATTGAATATGAGATAGAGGCAATGGCTAGAGTTAATCAAAGATTATGATTTGCGGATCTTGTACCACCCAGGGAAAGCTAATACCGTAGCAGATGCCTTGAGCCAAAAATGAATGGAAAATTTGTTGTGTTTGTTATCTAACCAAAAGGAATTGTTGAATGACCTAGAACGTGATGGACTACTAACTGCTATGACTACCCAACCTGCAATCCTCGATGAAATTAAACAGATACAGTGCAATGATAAATACCTGAAAAAGATCATGGAAGACTTTGATTCGAAACCGAGGCCAGGATTTGTGTTTGAAAATGATGTGCCAAAATTTCAGAACCGTCTTTGTGTGCTCGATTGATATGGTTTGAGGAAACGTGTTATGACCGAAGCTCACAGTAGTAAATTTGAAACACGAAAATGTATCACAATTTGAAACAGAATTTTTGGTGGCCTGGGATGAAAAAGAGTATTGCAGACTTTGTAGCTAGGTGTCTACAGTGCCAATAGGTAAAAGCTGAACATCAACGACCCGCTGGTTTGCTATAACCACTCCCAATACCGGAATGGAAATGGGAACACATTACCATGGACTTCATCGTGGGGTTACCACATTCTTTTCGAGGTATGGACTCTATCTGGGTTATTGTAGACCGTCTAACTAAGTCTGCCCATTTTCTACCTGTCAAGACCATTTATAACACTGATAAGTTAGCCAATATCTGTATGACTGAAATTGTGAGGTTGCATGGAGTGCCAGTGTCTATTGTGTCTGACAGGGGACTCGAAGTTTATATCAAGATTTTGGCAGAGTTTGCAACAGGCTTTGGGAACAGAATTGAGACTGAGCAGTGCCTATTATCCATAGACCAATGGCCAAACCGAACGAACGAACCAAACTTTAGAAGACATGCTCAGAAAATGTGTGTTAGACTTTCAAGGGAATTGGGAGACTTACTTGCCGTTGGCCGAATTTGTGTACAACAATAGCTACCATTCAAGTATTGAAATGGCACCTTATGAGGCCCTGTATGGAAGAAAGTGCCGTTCTCCGATATGTTGGGCTGAAGTAGGTGACAGACCTTTGTTGGGGCCAGAACTTGTGCAAGAAACAACCGAGAAAGTGAAATTGATACAGCAGCGTCTGAAAACTGCGCAGAGCCAGCAAAAAAGCTATGCTTATGTCCGCAGGAGAGATAGGGAATATGAAGTTGGGGACCATGTGTTCATCAAAGTGACCCCGATGAAAGGTCAAACTCGATTCGGTGTGAAAGGAAAACTGGCGCCAAGGTATGTTGGACCTTATGAGGTTCTTGAAAAGATTAATCCAGTGTCGTATCGGATAGCCTTACCTCTAGTAATGGAACATATGCATAACTTCTTTCATGTATCGATGCTTCGGGAATATTTAAGAGATCCATTCCACGTCATCGAACCGACACATGTGCTTTTGAAAGATGATTACACCTATGAAGAAAGACCTATCCAAATTGTGAATCGGAGGATCAAAAGACTAAGAAACAAAGAAATACCGCTGGTAAAAGTTGATTGGCAAAACCACGGAGGAACCTATGCAACTTGGGAAACGGAGGAAGATACGATGAAAAGATATCCGGAATTATTTCCATTGAACCCGATGTTCTTCCAGAATGAAGGTAATCTGAATTTGGGGACCAAACTCTTTTAAGGGGGGAAGACTGTAATAACCCCAACCCCTGATTAACGTTAAGCCATGATTAAGTATGCCTAATAGTGATTTAGAAGAAATCTAGAATTTAATTTGCATATGTATTGCATCATTTTTGTCTTTTTATCTGTCCAGTGTTAAATTATCTGCTTGCGTTTTATGTTTTAAATTGAGAATTGAAGGTCTTATCGACGGCCGAACCAGAAATTGATTAATGTTTTATGATCGTCGAAATTTATATGATTTTATGGCATGTTTAATTGAAATGTGTTTGGGTATGATTAAATTAGATCAAATGAGCTAAAATTACATAGTTGGTCTTAATTACAATTTTTCCAAGATAGTGGGCCACTTTGTCTAAACATGTTGAAGCCTTAGCACACCCCATTCAAAAACATTTCCTCAGTTCATTTTTGTTGTCCTAACCGACTAGAGAGAGAGGAATAGGAAAATCCTGTGGTCTTCAAAGAATTGCTTGGAATTTAAGAGGATTAAAGGAGTCTTGCATATTTGGACTCGTACATCTTGCATTCAAGGCTTAAGGTAGGGGAATTCATCTTTTTAGTTATGAATTTAAGTCACTTCATCTTTGGTTCATGATAGATTGGTGACTAGAGCTAGAAATTGGTTTATAATGTTGATTTGGGAAGAGATTCATGCATGCATGTTCATAACATAGCATTTAAAAGTGTTTTCACGAGAATTCTTTGCATGCAAGGCCATATTCAAGTTATAGTCCATGAGTTCATCATGAATTGGAGTTTAATTTTGCATTTGAACATGTTTTGGAGCATTGGATTTCAAATAAACGCTTGCATGTTTCACACACATCATGTTCTTTAAAGTATTGTTGAAATTGTATTTAATTGAACTACCTTTGGGCTTTGATTTCTCAAATTGACCTTCAAAACATGTTATTCTATGAGTCTAAAAGTGTTTTCCAAAAAATTTGCCCAAAAAAATTGATTTTGGTGCAATAAAACTTGGTTTTGAACTTGAAGGTCCGATCTGGAATTTCCAGAATTTGGACTCACGCTCGAGCGGAGAAAGTGGCGCTCGAGCGTGGAATTCGACCATCTAGTACTTTGCACTATTTTACAGTCCGCTCGAGCAGGGTAATTCACGCTCGAGCGGGGACCTGAGTCACATCCTCGAGCGTGGGTCGAGTGCCCGTCAAGCATGATTTTCACCCATCCAGTACTTTTGTCACACTTTGCAGGCCACTCGAGTGGGAATGTTTACGCTCGAGCAGAAACTTTTGTTTTCATGTCCGCTCGAGCGGGGAAACCCACGCTCGAGTGGGACCCCTATTTTCTGAAAATTATGAAATATGTTTTCTAAGGCTTTTTCCATCCTCATTCCATCCTAAGCATTCCTAGGCCATGTTTAAGGCTCCTTAATGGAAATTAAAGGGTAGGGACACATCAAGGGCAAACGAAACAAGTTGTGTGTAAATCGAAATGATGCTCAATTGTGTGTGTTGTATGCGTGTGTTCATGTAGGTCCCGCACCTCGAAACAAGTGGAGTGCCGCCTTACCTTCCAGTTAAAGCTATCAATCATCTGTGAGTAGTAACTTTGTAAAGTTATGTTCAATGTTATGTATTTTTGGAATATTATGATACGAAATGATTGATTCTTTGAAATACTATGATATGTTGGAAACAAATGAATGATTGTCTAAGATTCTGAAAGTTAATCGTGGCATCCTTAGCACTTCATGATATGCGTCCCTTTATGGGTCATCAGGTCCCTTTATAGGTCATCAGAACGTCTTTGTGCACATGAGTCATCAGAAAGCCTTCAAGGCTGTCTCTTTATGGGTCATCAGGTCCCTTTATGGGTCATCAGATTTGTGAGCGCTATTGGATGTACCATGTATGATTATGTTATAAACCTGAATATGGGAATGATTATGAACAAGTATATGAATTTGTTCTATTATGAATCTGATTTCTAACTCTGTGATGGACATTATTCATTAAACTCCTTTACTCTGTTATTATTCACTAGGCTTTAGCTTACTATTTATATTATGTATGTAGGTGAGCAAGCGGGCGACCAGGCCCAGAGTTGACGGCCTATGCCATGGTTTTTTGTCAGCCAACCCTTGCGCCTCCCGAGGAGGTTCCACTCAAAGTCAAGTCCTATGGCTGTTTTGTGTTCATGCTAGTCTTGTAAATGTTTTGTAAAGTCAGATCTTGGGATGTACACTTTGTAAATATTGGTATGTTTGACTAGCATGTTATGTATATAAATAAGTTTTAAATCTTCTGTCTCATGTACGTCATCACAGCTCATTGGACCCTGTTTATCTTATATATTGCTTCTGCAGCCCTTATTATTTGCCAAAGTATTCAGAGGCCTTTGGTAATCCATGGATTACTGGCCGGTTACGATGCTAAACCTATAGGGGCGGGTTTAGGTCATGACATCCTCATAACCTCATTTGGAGCATAAATATTAACAATAACACATGGAAAAGAATTACATGATACACCTAATAAAATAATGAAGTCTTTGCTGCTGCAATAATCCTGAAGCTCAAAAACATATGGTCTCCAAATACACAGCAGTCCATCTGCACTTCCATCTGAGTCTACCAGCATAAACCCCATCTCCTCAAAACGCCGGATTGTTTTGACAAAGTTGTCATCCATTGAGTTTTTTTGGTTTCTTAGAGTAACGGCACATCAATATCTCTTTCCCTTACCATATTCTTAAATTTTTTCCCTTTTTTCTAGCCTTCTCAGCCCTCTAACATTCCATGATAAAATCTTCATTACAACAATCACAGCTTACACCTTAACCCCTGTTTAGCAACCAGTTAGGTTTTGTTTGCCCCTGCTTCACCTACAATTCTTCTCAAGTCATTCTCTTCTAATTCTACTATTTTGCTCACTACCTCCTCCTCTTGGCCTTGGCACTGCATTCCTAATAATGTTCCAACCTTCACTGTTGACTGAGCCTCCTCAATTAATTTCTCTTTCTTTTCAGAGTTTGACTTTGAGAGATAGACAAGGAAGTGGCTGCTGCCACTGCTGAAGCTCTGAAAATGGCTCCTCGTTGGAAGCCAAGCTTACCCACCATGCCTTTTTGTTTGATATGGCCTCCAACTACATTGATGCCCCTTCTTTGATCACTGCCCTTCTTCCCTAAATTGCACCATTTCCTTGTTGTTGCTTCATTTAATTTTTTTCCTTGACCAGCCCTATTTACCACAGCCCTATGGATTGTTTGGGCCAGAGTTGGCCTGATTTGGGTCTGGGCCACATAATCACTGAGATTCGACCCCATCCCCTTATTTGACCCATTGGGCTTAGACCCAACCTGTATGCCTTCAAGTAGAACTTCTAGACTTATATTGGGTCTTGCACTCACTGGCTCACTCAGTTCTTTTAGAAAGCCTACAGTGCATATAGCCTCATCCAACTTATAAACTTTATTCATCATGGCCTGTTGTGAATTGACTTCCTGCACTAGCCCCTTCTCCCTAGAGCATGCACTTGCTAGGCCATTTTTCATGCCACCCTCTCTGACAGCTACAACTATTGCATGCTTACCATCATTTCCCCTAACCAACTCATCTAATCTGACCATCACTATTTCCAATACCCTACTAACTGTCGCATTGATCATCTCCATACACTTCGTTATCTCTCTTACCTTAGCTTGCTGGAAAGTTTGTAGGTTATTAGTATCCTCTTCAAACTGAATTACCACCTCCCAATGACTACCAATGCTGCAAATAGTTGTAACACTCCAGAGATTGATTGGGATGCCAAAACAATTCAACCAAACACACATTTCTTGCTCCACAAACTGACTTTTCCCACATTCTTCAATTAAACCACACCATTACTTTCCCCACCCTTCTAGTTGTTCCTTCCCAACCTACATATACTGTGCTGAGGGGAAGGTTAACAGTACTATGCGACCAGCCCCCTCTCTTACAACCACATCATGCATCCATCTTTTACAAAATTCTGCTGTGAAGTCCTTAAAAGCTAAAAAGCTACTTAGCTGTACTACTAAGCTTTCATAACGCCAACCATTGTCTTCCTCATTAGCTTTTATTACCACCTATGCACCCACGCTGGCTCCTCCCCTTACTATTGCCTCTGCATATGTCTTATTAACTCCATTACCTAGCCCCTACTGTATCTGCAACCGCTGATTCATCATCCTCACATCTTCACCTCTATTCTGCCCCCTTGGCTCCAGTTGACCGAATCTTTGAGGTTTTTGAAACTCTGCTCTTTTGACCCTCAATTCATTATTATCACACCACAAACCATCTACCTTCTGAATTGCTATCCCTGCAGCCACCTCGCAATCCTATCTTACAAACCCAAATCTAGATCTTATGCTTTCCTTCTTTTTCCTGGAAAAAACACATCCTTAACTAGGCCAAACTTTTGAAATAGATTGAACAATCCTTTAGGATCCATGGAGTCTGGAATATTGTCTACGAATATAGTAACTAGAATTACCTCCTTCCAAAATCCATGCTGGCTACCCATTTTTCTCCTTTACATCACTAGATTCCAACCTCCTCTCTCCATAAACGATGACTCCGAATACTTTCTTATTATGTTTTCTGTTTATGTCATCTCTGTGTGTATATTTCATTATCACCAACAACAACAACCTTCTCAATATATATATATATATATATCATCAACCACAACTAAAATAAAAAATTAAAAAAAAAAGAGAGAGAGACCAAACCCAAATTACAAAAAGCAATGACTAAGAGCAGCTCAAAAATATCACAAAATTAAAACATTGAAGATCTATCAATAAAATCCTAGAGATCAAAGTAAAGTGAACTAATATACACTCAGCATCAACGATGCTTCACCGAAATCCGCATCCATGCTGGGTCCAGGTACTTGAATATGAGATCTTGTTGATGGAACTCATGCAACTATACAGATGTAAACAATGCAGGCTTCACATGACTTTCCCCTACAGAACAATCACCGATCCCGGTTACCTTTTAACTATTACAGTGTTCCTCATTCCATGTCATACACAAACACAAACACAAACACAGAAAGAGAAACAAAAAGTGATGGTTCGTTTCGTTGAGATCTAAACAAATATCATGTGTGATAAAGGATGGTGTAGTGAAGGGATATTTTGGTCATTGTAGGATAGCTTATCCTTATGAATAGAATAAATTAACGCTGAGACCTCTAGGCAAAAAAAATCCAACATTGGATTTTTTGCCCGAGTGCCCTAATCGTAATTGAAACTAATCTCGCCTGCTTTGACTCATTAATCAAATTTATTTATGGGTTTAGGAACACTTGTTAATGATGCATTAAATACACTTACTAACTCCACTATTAAAATAAAATAGAAATGACACAGACCCCCCCCCCCCTCTTTTTTTTTTTTTGCAATAATGCTAGACGTCAATAATAATTTATCAGGAAAGGTTTCATGAATAAGTTGGTAGTGACCAACGCATCTTAGTGGAGCCCCAATATATTACTTAAAAAAATAGTAAGAAGAGAATGTGAAAAGACTATAGAGAGAGAGAGAGAGAGAGAGAGAGAGAGTTCTGATTCTATATTTGAGCCCCCAACAACACACAGTCACTTAAACGGCAACAACAATCCCTCAACAAAAAAAAAAACAAAAAACTTCTCTTTGTCTCACGTTTTCGGCGGTTGGCGATTTCTGCCATAAGTTCTTGCAAGAACACCATCTTTGATCACAAAGGTATGAAAATATATAGGCTTCGTTATAGCAGTATGAAGGTTTAATAGCATTTGCTCTATTAAGTGGCTCTGCTTTTTCACTAATGGTTGTTGCTGTGTTGTGCTTTTGTTGCTGAGTTGTTGCTGTGTTGTGCTTTTTTCACTAATAGTTGTTGTTGGTGTTGTCATGCATCGACATTTTTTATTTTTATTTTTATTTTTAATTTGTGCATTATTGAAGAAATGCCAAACTAAAGAAGAAAAAAAATTATTTATAATCAGTTACAGTCAATGTTTGTTTGAATTTGTAAAATTTATGAATTTATAAAAGCTAAGAAATACTAAAGATTGATTCTCATAAACTCATAAAAGTTGAAAAATATTAGACGAATGATTCTCATGGAGCATGACCTCATAATGTTCATAATTGTTATGAGATAACAATGGTTCAATTTGATTATGAATTTTCTACTTGAATTTATTTTTATTTTTTTTATTTTTATTATTTTTTTTCTAGATGTTCAGCATCAACATCTATTGGTACTAGTGGAGATAGGGGATGAAACCATTGAGATTAGATTTAAAAGCAAAAAATGTAATTACGGTGTAATTGTAGTAATTTGGATGACAGAGTCCAGGACGCCAAACGAAGGAAGACCTTATTAGGTATGGTGTAATCCCATAACTGATGAGTCGTTGAACACACCAAAATATAATCACTAAACTATACCAAATTCTATTAGAATAATGGCAAGTCCAGGTATCGATCCACATGGACTACTGTGAAATTAAACTAATTTAATTGCCAAATTCCTAAATTAATTTTGATAAAAAGATTGATGGTTCATAACCTAATTTAATAACAAATAAAATAAACTAAGGAATTAAATTATCAATAATAATTGAAATTGAGTTTATTGAATTGGGAAAAAATCCTAGGGTAGAGAATTCACCACTAACCACATAATTAGGGTTTCCAATGGAAATTAATTATGCTATGGTTTGAACGGATTAATGCTTCGCAACTACAAGCTCAAAGCATTTAACAAGAAGATCATCACATTCAATGTACGAGCACGAACCATCTCAAGTAATATGAATCGTTCACTCTAAACTAGGGTAGTGATACGACTCGTTCCTCGTAGTATGGTTCGTCCCATACCTTGAATGTGAAGGAAAAGAAAACAACTGTATGGATAACATTCAACAATCACAGAAAGTCAAATATTCGAAGGAATAATGAAAATTATATAAAAGAAACTTCTAAATTACCATACAAATGTTCAAACCTTTACATAATTTAAAATCAAAAAGAAAACTACATAATTACATGGCTAGGGTTTCATCAAAACCCTAGAAAAGACGACTAGCCACTCATGGAAGAGTGAAAGGAAGAAGATGGAGAAAGAACCACCATGGGAGACATCTTAGAGCTTTTGTTTTCCCCTCTCTTCTCTAAACCCTAGCCTCCCTCTCTAGGTCAAAATAATTTCAGAACCCTAGAAAAGCCTTTTCCTTTTCTTTTTATACTTCTACTCACTTCCAAACAGGTTTAAAACATCAGTTTGACTTTTCTAGAAAAAGTCAACTCTGTCCAAATTTTGTCTTTTTGCCCATTTTATGCTCCGACGATGTACAACCTGATTGACATTCAACACACATAAAATATACGATTTGACTAGCAAGTGAAGTTAAGAGATTCTAATTAACGGTCTCAATAATGTACATTTCGGCCTTAATCAATAATAGTCAAACATATTAAACATGAAACTCAAAGAAGAGCAAGACAGTCAGAGGTTTTTGGCTACCAACACTCATGAAGTACAGAACAATCCATTGAGTTTGAATATTGAAGGAATTAAATGTAATATTAATATACTAAAAATGTTGATTTAGCATACTCTTGTATTTTGTGTTGCAAAGACAATAAAATGAGTATCGGAAAATATGACTAATGCCATTTCATATTCATGTTTGTATTGTAATGGAATGTCTTGTATTTTGAATTGTAATGATCATTGAAGAATATGAAATTCTTTATTTTGTCATGCTTTTATTGATATTGTTACTAGCAACTCCTCATTGACTTTTTATTTATTTTTAATGACAAACATAACCTGTTAATGGGCTTGGTTGAGATCACAAATTAAAGAACAAATGAAATTTATTCATGATAAAGAAAAAAACATTCTTAATGGTAATTTACTCATAATGTGAAAAAAAATTCACATTTCATAATGAAAAAGACTTTAACATTCCATAATAAGCTCTAATAATTGATAATGCTTCAATGTAATAGTTCAACTATACAATCCAACACCAAAATCATTGTGCTTTAACAAACAAGTCTCTCAAAATGTAAAATAAACAGTCTCAATGAACAGTCTCAATGAACTTTAAAAAAAAAAAAGTCAACAAATGTCTAAGCAACCCTGTCATGTAGACATTTTCAACTTCTACCATTTGTGTCCTCTTATTGATTGTTAGCCTGTGATTGTATTATGTCATTCAACATTTTTGTGAAACTTGAATGTTTGAATATCGAAGATGGAGATGGATAATAATGCTCCTATCAAAAAAATAAAATATATTAAATTTTAAAACCATTTAAATAAATACATACTAGAATATTACTTACTTGGTATGACAAATTTTCTTGAAATATGTTTTGTTGCTCCAAACTTGGACCCAATATTTCAGATTCCTACAATATAAGAAGCAATTAGACAGTCCAACTATAAATATATCATATAACTATAAAGTTAATGAATAAAATAAATTTCTTACGTTTACTTGAATACTCTCTTGTGTACCAAGATCAAAAAATCCTATATTTGAAGATGCACCAAACTCGGATTGCTGCAAAATATAAAATTTGAAAGTTAACAAAATAATAGCTTTTTTTTTTTAATAGTAAATTAGCTTATTTAAATAATTTTCACATCTCTACGCTTTCTTGGATGTTGATGGTCTTTGTCTTGGTCTTTGCTCCGTTCTTCTTCTTATTAACAACTTTTTCAACCATGGCCTATTTCTTTTTACATGGTGGCATCCCCTTTTGACGTAAAACAACTGAATAGAGTATGGTTCTATTCTCCTCTGACTTCGAAACACCATCTTCATGAGTGATTGAATTATGATGATTACTCACAAAACTAGACTTATTATTTCCACAATCAATTTCAATTTCTTCTTTCAATTTCCCTTTTAGTTCATGTAACTGTTCGACCATCATATCACACATATTTTCACAATTAGTTGCCAAATCAGCCACATCATTGAAGACATTAAACATTTTATTATACCGATGTGTTTCAAGCAACATTGAAGAGTTGTTATAATTGATAATCACTTTACGATGCCACCTTTTCACATTTTTGTTCCATCTTTTTACAATGTACTTGTCTGATATCTCATGAACCCTTTCTTTAATTAACACCACAATTTGATGCCTAGCTACACACTATTCCCCTAAACTCGAACAACCGACAACTACAATTTGTGCCAAAGTTTTTCTTGTCAAAATCAACAATGAAAGTTGCTAATCGAAGGTTCTCTCCAAATGGAACATCTTCACTCACTTCACATATAGAAAAATCAAGACCTTGTGTATACAAAGATAAATTGCAATGAAGTTGTCCTACAACCTCCTGTTAGAACTCTTTAAATTTTGCAATAGTGTAAGCTTTTTGAAATTGATTCTCAAATGGATACTGAGTTAGGCATGGGATGTATGAGTTGAGAGAATTAAATTCTTTAACATTTTCATTTTCCACCTTCTTCGCCAAAGCATTCTCATATTGCTCCACAAATTGTTTCAAAGTGGCTTTTGAGAATGCATGCGTGCTTTCACTTCGTTGTGTGGTTGACATTCCCACCCAAAAAATATCTTTGACAAATGCAGGTACACATTGATGCCTATCCTCAAACAATCCAAATAACCATTCATTGCTTTCAAGTTGATAATTCTCTATCAATTTGTTCCAATTTTCTTCAAACTCCTTTTTTGTTAAGGAATCATAAACTGCATTTTGTATACCAAATTTTATTGCCTTATATTCTTTGTATCCTCTCAATTTTTCAGGTAATTTTTTCAAGATATGCCACAAACACCATCGGTGACACACATTAGGGAAAAACAATTTGTATAGCATTTTTCATGGCTTTATCTTGATCTGTAATAATAGCATTTGGAGGACATCCAGACATGCATGCAAGCCAAGACTTAAATAACCATGCAAATGTTTCTGTATTTTCACATGAAATGAGTTCATAACCTAACAATGTCGACTGTCCATGATGGTTGACCCCAATAAATGGGGCAAAGGACATATCATACGTATTTACCAAGTATGTCATGTCAAATGTGACCACATCGCCAAACTCTTTAAATGCAGCCCTACTCCTTGCATCAGTCCAAAATACATTTAGTAACCTGCCCTCTTCATCCAAATCCAGGACATACAACAATTTTGAATTATCAGCTTGCATTTTCACAAAATAATTATACATTGCAGTGGCATCTCCTTTCTCGAGTTTCAAATGATGAACTTTGTCCATATGATTCCTACAATCTTTCTCTAAATATGACAACTTCTCATGCCCTCCAGCTTCAAGCACAAGTGACGTAAAATTTTTGTTCATCCTAATCCCTGCACTATCATTTAATTCAAGTCTCCTTTTCACATGTGGTTCAAGAATCCTATTTTGCTTGAAAAAATGAGATTTGCTTGGACTCATTTCATGGTTATGCTCAAGTCTTAAGGATTGCAGTATCCACATTCCATCGCCTTGCAAATTTGCATTAAGTCCAGCTTTGCATCCCATTTTAGTTTGTGGGCGTAGTTTAACCATATTGCTTGTTTTGATTTTTGCCTTTCCAGCACGGTACAAGAAATAGTTACATATTTTTTCTCCCCAACATCTCCCCTTTGACAATATTTCTTAGACACCGCAAAACCATTTCTCTTCACATATCTTGAATAATATTCATAAATTTCATCAATTGACTTAAATGTCATTCCCACTTTAGGATCCTCAATTTCAACTTCTACATTTTTTGTGTCTTCTATTCAGCCTCAACATCAATTTCGTCACAGTCCTCATTTGATCCACTCGACATTTCTTTATCCATAACTCTACAATGTAAATAACAAATTAGAAAAATTTTATTCATAACAAAGGCCACAAAAACCCTAATTAAGTAGAAAATTAAATTATTTGTTAACTTTCTACTGGAAATTTGTAAAACTTCAAGCAGGAAATTCAGCAATAAAAAATTCAAGAAGAAATTTTAGCAACAAATTGGACTAGTGTTATATCAAAGTAATTTTGCGCACCGTGAGTTCATAACTTGTATAAATTCAAATAAATACTAAATAAATTTCATCACTTGTTTGTTTTTGGTGTTGGCCTTTCTCATAACGAGCATGTGAATCAAATTGACGTCATGAGCCATTGAAATCAATTGAAGGAAAACTTAATCAAAAGGTTCATTCTCTGTCGTGCTTCTCGCAGACGACGCCAATTGTATGAGCACAGAATAATCTTCTCATATTATCTTGTTAACCAAATTTGCGCTCCTCTAAACGTCGTCGCTTTACTACCTGAAAACATAAATGTGAGCTCGCTGGTAAGTGTGTGTCCGAAACCTCTCCGCTGCCTAAGTTAACAAATAGACAATAGATACAAAAGCTCTATATATTTGATAGTAAGAATTGTAATACCTGTGCATAGGTCCTGTCATGAGTTTTTATAGGTTTCGCCTGGCATAATCCTAGTAGCACTCTAACTCTCCCTAGCAGAATCCTCCTAGGAATCCCATTCCCAAGGATATTGCCTATCCTAATAACAACTTACTCACTACCAATCAAGTGAGATGGTTCCAACACTTTTACCTCGGCTGGCACGACAATCAATCGAGTTAACATGGCTCCATACTGCTTCGGGCAGTACCGAGATAGCCCTCATTGTAGGACGACGCCCTGCCGAGCTATACTTAGCATGACCCTCTTCCCATACTAATACCTCAATCCGTTACAAGGCTTAGCTTTAAACAGTTGGGTCAGGGCCTTGGTGACATCTCTCATAGCTTAGTGTCTAGGTGGCCCATAACCAAGCTATTTACACTCACAAAATGAATTTAACTCGGCCCAATTTATTCACATAAATTACCCTCTCAATTATCTTATTAAATGTTTGTTACACACATCATTCTAATGTATGCACTATTGCCTAATTGAATTTTTACCAAATGTGTCATTTCTTCTTACAAGGTGATAATAGGATATTTGTACACTATTATCTTATTAAACTTTTATCCAATGTGACAATGAGACATCATTTTAATATATGCACTATTATTTTATTACGTTTTCAAATGTAGGTATGTTTCATTTGAGAGATTTTAATGTGAGATAAAACTTATGAATATAAGAATATTTATGATATTAAATGATGTATAAGTCATGAATATAAGATTTATTAATAAATGTTCCTTAATTTTTTTTATTATTTGTAAACCAGACTATGATGTGACAAATAAAACTCAAGTGGTACATCAAGTTATTATTATAAAAGAATAAGTTCGGAATTCAGATTTATCCACTTATAATTTTTTGGGTGAATGATTGTATGGTAAAAATTAAATTTATCTAGTGTAAGATCTATACATATCATTAAGCTGAATTACAAGAAAATAATTTTGAATAATTTTGTGTAATTGAACCTAGATACATAATATTATTGAATAAAAAATTAACATTTATTAATAAATATAGTACAAACATATCATGTTCATAAAATATTCACAAATCATATTCAACGAATACTTGGCATTTCATTCAACAGCGGATGACATGTGTAGATAGGGGTGGTCATTCAACCGCGGATAACATGTGTAGATAGGGGTGGACAAATGTCCGATCGTGACGGATTTAGGTTGGGTTCACATTATATAATAAGAGATTAAGCTTGGTTCGGACTTAATATTGGGCTTTTATATTTGTCTAAGTCCAATCTAAAAATATAATTATAATTCTAAATTCACCTATCGGGTTATATGTTAAAAAAAAAAAAAATTACAACATTGCATAAGTAAATTCAATTATATATTATATTTCTTAAATAGATATATTAACATCATTATAAATTGAAAAATTATGTGTATAGATTGAAGAATTTCTTAAATAAATGCAATCACACATCACTACAAATGTGAATTTTAATAAAATTAATAAAGATGAAGTTTAGATCCTAATAAAAAATATATATATATTTTAATGCATTATAATTAATTAATTAATTAATTAATTTAATAATAGGCCAAGTTTGATTAAAAGTATAAATCCCAAGCCAACCCATTAAAATTTCGAACTAAAAATGTTAATATAGCCCGACTCTATGAAGTAAAACAACCTTCTCAAATTCTAAAAAATAGGACTAGATTGGACAGACTGAGCGTGTTAAAGGACCAATGTCCACCCCTGTGTGTGGATAGTCTTCTATCAGCCATTTATGCTCAATCAAAATTCATTGAACAATGTTAAGGATTTAAAAAAATAAAAATATTAATAAAACTTCACTTTCATTTTGCATGTGAATCTTATTATATAATAATTAAATTTAAATCATACATCTATTTTTAATTCATTTTCTGAATTGCTACTTTTGAAATAGTAAAGTTTTGAAAAATTACTTACCTCAAAAAAAAAAAGTTTTTTGAAAATAAATAAAGTCATATATTACTATAGTCAATGATATATCCCTTTCATGAAAGCTATCTAGATAGTGTTGACAACTCTTTATCTAAGACGAGATAAAATTCTTCAAGGAGACGGGTTGATGACTTATCGCTATATAATTGAGTGGTTTTGTTGTGTAATAATTACTTAAGAGTATTTTGGGGTTCTTGGCTTCTTATAAGATCTAATCTCAGAAGTTACCTATCTATAGTTTAAGATATCAAATAAAATAAAATAAATGAAACTTTAATTTTAAATTTGAATTTGAGAGAGTTTTAGAGGCTTATGGGATCTGAATCGTTTATTTTTGTAGGACTATCAATATATATCATTAATGATAAAAAATTAAATCAATCTGATACTTGTAACATTTTCATTTTATTATATTTGTCTCAGTAAAATTACATGATAAATGTTTTTGAAAATAATTTATTCATTTTTTTGACATATACACGATAAAATAAAAATATTATAATTATCGGTTCGACATAAGTTTTTTCATAAATGATATATACAAAAAGTCTTTCAAAATAAAAAATTCACATCATCAAAATAAGACTCATATTTCATCGAAAAAAAAATTAATTATAACAAGATAATACTTTGAGGGGATTAACTATTGAGTTTTGAAATTCATGAGCCATCAAGACAATGGTTGACAATGTAATATGTACATATACTATATATTCAATATTTTCTTAATTATTTTTACTAAAAATCAATGTATAAAAAACGCAAAATAAATTTTAAGAAATATTTTTTAAATAATTGTTTATTATCTATTATTTTTGTAATTTTAAAATTTTTATTTTTATACTTATAAATTTTAACATATTTATGATATAATTATGATATCACGATTTAATTTCAGCTTACCGTGATTGAACCATTAACCTGTCTGTCTGGTCACTTTTCCGAATCACTCACCGATCCGATTTTCAAAATATTAATTTAGAGGTTTTCATGTAAATAATCCAAAAAAATGAGCAGATTGAATCTAGAATCCTAGAAAATACATTCCACCTCGATTGTTTGTAATGTACATCAAGCGGAAGAAAAGAAAAGAAAAGAAAACCCCACAATTTTGTCAGGTACATTGGTTTCATACAAAAACAAATTGAATCTAGGAGCTCTTGACATTCGCATCTTTCTTCATCTCTCTAAGATTCCTCCACAAGTACCCTCCGCTGGCCATGTCAACAAATACCCAGAAGCCGTTTTGAATCATCTGGAATTCAAAGGCTTTTTAGAGTTCTATAATATGAGATTTAAACCAAAACAAACAAACACAAAGGGAAGAAAATTTCTCAAAATTGTAAACAAATGTTTGGCTCTGTATACCTTTTTCAAATCAAGTTCTTGTTTGTCTTTGGATGATGTTTTCTCCGTTTGTGATCCCTCTAAAGTCAAGATGTCCATATCCGGGAATGAACGAACAGTCCTCCATGCGAAATATCCAGCCAATATTGCTGAGAAAAAAACCAGGATGAATCTTAGAGGACACATCTCTTCAAGACGAGACGGCCACCGACTAGGATCAAGAATTCCCCCAAAAAATGGTTCTTTTCAAAGATTTTTTTTTTTTTCTTTTTTTTTTTTTTTTGGGGGGGGGGGGGGGGGGGGGGGTGGTTGCAGTTTGTTTTCTTTGGAGGGGATATAGATAGGATGGTTATGAGGATTGAGAATTCCTGGAAAAGAGAAGTAGGGGCAGATGGGAGGTGATGAAGCCTCAGCCTTCTTAAATGGCTGTTTGGAATGTAGAAAACGCGTTAATGCCAATTGGATTTGTTTTTGAATTGGTTTTGGTGTTTTACGGAGTAAGTGGTTGTGTTGTGGCCACCAACTCCTTGCCACTTCTAGTCATTGTTCTAGAGAATGCTAATTAGGAGATATTTCCAACTAATCCAATAATAATTGTATTTTTAGTATATATATTAAAAAAGTTGATACATTTAGTAATTGTTAAAAAAAATTATTATTATTATTATTTTTGGCGGGACGGGGAGGGGAGAAAGATATTTAGGCATTGTTTGATTTAATTTTGGAAGATAAGGTTTCAAAAAATATTTTGGGAAGAGAATTTAAAAAATTTTGTAGTTTGTTTAGTTGTATATTTTGAAAATAGTTTTAGAGTTTGGAAGTTTGGGAGTTTGGAATATTTGATATTTTGTTGTAATTGAGTATACGTATTTGAGAGAAAAAGTAATTGAAAATGAAAGAGGAGAAAGAAAAAGTGATTGATTGATATACAGGAGAAAAAAAATGATTTTGAAATTTTTTTGAAAAAACTTACAAACCAAACAAAATTTCCAAAATCTTTTTCCCAAAACCAAACCAAAGAAGGCCTTAGATTTTCAAACTTTTGGTTTTTATGAGAAATTGTCATATTATATTTAATAGTGTTTTGAAGCTTTGGTTAACATAACAAAGGAAAACTATGAAATTTCTTAAAGTATTGACAGTAAAATCGTCTTTATATATTTATAGAATTTTTTTTTTCAAGTTACTTATTTAGTTTAACCAAATAAATTTAGAGCACTCCATCCATAAATTCAATTTTTTTACTCAAAGGTTCACATTCTAAAACATTTTATCCATAAGGACAAGATCTTGCAAAATGATTTCTTACCTGCATTTTATGTCTTGAATTTTTCTCACATCTCTCATCTCAGATTTCTCTCTTCTTAGATATATCTATGACAATGATGATGGCTCAGATCTAGACTCTGTTGCCCTCAACGTCATCGAACCCTCATGCCTTAGAACTGGACTCCTTCGCCTCAGACTTGGTGCGATACATGCTATAGTCACCGGAGCTATTAAAATGCATGAATATCTATTTAAATCTGTTCAAAATTGGAGTTTTTGATCTCGATTTACTCATATCTAATATTTTAAAATGGATATTCAAAATTTGAGACTCAAATCTAATATTTTAATCTTGGTTGACTCAGATCTAATATTTTAAAATGGATATTTTAAGATGGATGTTCAAAATTAGAGTTTTTGATCTTGGTTGCTTAGATCTATTAAAATTGATAAATTTTTATCTATTCAAAATCTGTTATTGACTCAAATAGGTTAAACCACCACCATCACCACAGTCCTCATCATCTTCAGATTGCAATGGAGATCACATCAGGTCTACTTTTTTTTGTAGTTCATGATTATTATTGTTGTTGTTGATGATGATGAACAGATAGAAGAAACAGATAGATAAGATTTTGAACAGATCATAGAAATAAAAGGAGAGATAGAGACAAATAATTTATTTATTTTTATTTGGCTTGTTCTCATTATCTTTCTTCTTCTTTTTTTTTTAATTTCTTTGTTACTATTGTTGTTGTTGATAATGGTGATTGCAACAGATAAACAAAAACCTTTTGACAAATATTTTCAACAAATAAGAACAAAGAGAATCAATTTTTGACAAATAGAGAGATAGAGACAGATAGATTTAAACAGATAAGGGAAAAAATTGATAGATTATAAAATTTAGACAGATATTTCAACAGACAAGGGGAACAATTGAACAGATAGTGAAATTTTTTTGAACCGATAAATATAAATTTAAACAAATAGAAAATAATTTGAACGGATAGATATAAATTTAAACAGATATCAAAAAAATTAAACAGATAAAAAAAGTCAAACATATAAATTAATAGGTAAAATTAGAAACAAAATGTCTTTCAAAATAAATAAAAAGATTTTTCACCAAATTATTTCACAAAATGTGGACCTTTCACCAATAAAAAATAACCACTGGACCAATGCCTTATACCCTCTTTAAGATTGGACTTTTCAATAATTTTCTCATAAATTTAATATTTTTTACATTTTTTTTATAAAAAAAAATCAAAAAGCAATTTTTTTTGATATCGCAAATTAAGAAAGAAGAGGTTGAATTTTTAGCCACCTTGGTATGGCTAGGTTACACTGAATATTCATCATACTATTGCATGTGCCTCATGAATCGTGATCATAAGAATAAATTGATGATAAATCCAATCTAGAAACGATATAAATATTAGGTTCAGTGGATATTTTTTTACTGGCGAGAGGTCCATCATTTGTGAAATAATTTAATGAGAACACTACAATAAAAAAAGGTCTTTGGTGACAAAAACGCATAATGAAAAAAAATTTCGTGTCCAAATATACATGTTTCAAAGATAAAAGTATTTCGTCTCCAATTGTAGTATTGTTAGAGAGAAAAACCCAAATTTATCACCAAATGCTTATAATCAATAAAACAATAGGTGATGAAAATTTTATTCGTCTCTATATTTTATTTTTTGTCGCAAAAAAACTTCTCGCCCTTGGGAAATTTCTTAGAATATTTGGGCGCCATTTTAAAGAAGAAAATTTTCATCACCATTGTACAAAATTTTTCACGAGGAAATAATTTCGTCTCCTATAGTTTTATTATGCAAAACAACGTCGTTTCATACTATAAGTGAGAATCCCTCTTTGTTTGCCCAAATTAATTCCTATTTTGTATAACCCTTTTTGGGTTAAACATGAGTACCTGTTTAAATGGATTTTTCTACCACCAATGCTACCACTCCAACATCACCATCATTTACGCCACGGATCCATTACCACTGCCGCTTCTGTCACCACTACTCCACCACCACCTCTTCTCCACTTCCATCGCCACAACCATTACTACTTCATAACCAGTGTCACCATTACTCCACTATTGTTGTCACTTCACCACTACTATTACAACTACCACCACTTATCTTCCACCACCGCCATCACCACTCTACCACTGCCACCGTCACCACTTCACCACCACCGCTACTACTTCACCACCACCATTACCACTACCGCCGCCCCTGCCAGTGCATCACCACCACTACCACCATTACCTTTCCACTACTTCCATGACCACCACCACTACTACTGCCCCACCACTGCTATTACCGCCATCGCCACTCCACTACCACCACCACCATTAGCATTCCATCTCCACCGAAACCGAACCCATTTAAACCCTTTTATTAAATAACTGAGTTTGAATCGATTTCATTTGGTTTTAGTTTTCAAAAACTAATTTTCAAGTTTCAATCCTTATTTTTTTTAATTTTTGATGAATTTTGTTAATATTTTAATCATTTTTTAATTGATTAAATATATTAAAAAATTTTACTAAAAAAAATACTAATTAAAAACTCAAAAAATAATTTTCAAAAATTAAAATAAATTTTTAATGCAAAACCTATTTTGACTTGGTCAAACCCGTCCGTTAGCTACGTCTGCAAAAAAAAATTAAATTAAATTAAAAATTAAAAAAAAAAACTAACAAATTATTCCCAAAATTTTCCCCTTTTTCTTCTTCTTCTCTTGCTCACAGTCGCTCATCTGTCGCAGTCGTGCTCATCTCTCTCTCTCTCTCTCTCTCTCTCTCTCTCTCACAATGGCGTAGGGCAGCAGAGGCGGCGGTGTGCGGCGGCGTCCAGCTCTCAGTCGCTCATCTCTCTCTATCTCTTAGTGGCGTCTCTCGCTTTCTCTCTCGCGCGCTCACTCAATCTCAATCGCATCTCTCTCACTCACTCAACGGCGTAGAGCAACGAGGTGGCGTAGAGCGACTGTGAGTAGCGGCGACGAGTAGGGGCAGGTAGCATAGCGTCCCACTCCATCGTCGTCTTCTCCAAGTCCTACTGCCCGTATGCTCTCTCTCTCTCACTCTGAAAATGTTGTTAACAATTCGACTTAGTTTTAAAACTAATTCAGAAACATGTTCGCCTTTCACACATGAATTCGCCGTAGTCTCGAACTTAATTGAACGGAATTTTAGTTCAATTCAGGTTGCTAGGGCTTCAAATTGGTTCAGATAAGGTTCAAATCCATCAGATTTAACTCAATTTGAAATGATTTTGCAAATTCAAACTCGAATTAAGGCTGGAGGCAGTTTCACGGAGCGAAGAAGTCGTTTTTGTCGGACCATTATGATGTACAGAGTGCTCACTGTTGGGCAATCTTCACTGTATTTAAATAAATTAAATTCTATTGTGTACTAAACTACAATCAGAATTTAAAGAAATAAAGAAAATGAGAGAAATTTGTTTGATTACAAAAATCAAACTCAAAATAAAAATAAAATAAAACAAATAAAAAACAGATTTTATTTTGTTACAAAAACAAAATTAAAATCTGATTTTAATAAACAAATAAAGAAAACAGAAAAATAATTTAATCAACTTACTTGGAATAACTTTCTGATCAAGTCTAGTGTTGAACACTGTGTCCTTAAGACAGATTCGTCCTCTCCAAGGTGCTTTCAGAACTTGGACGTCTATCTCCCAGGATGAAATGATCTTATCAACAATTAAATGCAGCACTACAATTTAATTGTTCGTCGAACACACTAAGTGTTTACACTCTTTCTATTTATAGATGTTAAGGTGGCTGTAGGATTTGAATCTATGAACAGAAAATCCAAATTAGTATTGGGCCGAACAAGCCCAATCCAACCTCACACCACGCACCCGCGCCCAGGCCCAGCCCGCTCGACCGGACGGACGGACGGCGGCGGCGCGTGGTGATTTTTGGGTCCAATGGGTCTAGCCCATAACCTCTCCCTCTAAAACACTTGGGTACCCCTTGGGGCACACCCCAAGTATCAAACCCAAGCCTTATAAACCCTCTCAAAACCTCCCACCAAATCAATGTGGGACAAGCCTAATTCAATCAATAAGGAATTTTCACCAAAACTCCATTTCCATGGAGCACACTTTGGCTTCAATTTCCTATTCACTCGGTAATGGTTTTAAGCAACCAAATATACCACGTGAATCACGACGCGGCATAGAACGCGTTACCACTTTGACCCGTGTAAAACGACGCACGGGGCCCACCTAAAAATTAGACCAAACTTAGGATAAAATTCTGGTTTTACCCAGAATTTATAACTATTTCCAACACTCACATGATAGAAGGGAAGTGCATTGTCCATACTTTCAAGAATTACACAAAGCAATTTTGTACTCATTTTTATCAGCTCTGGAGGTGAGAATATGTGTTGCATTTGGCAGTGGTGGAAGTCAATCTCTACCTGCAACTGAATTGCCAGGTGTTTCCTCGTTGCTTTTATGTTTCTAAATCAATAAAATTTGAAAGAGAAAAATATACTCTACATGAAAGTCACAATTTTATAATTTGTTCTCTTTTGAAGCATTATATTTATTTTCTTGCAACTGAATTTGGCAACTTGTTAGTTTTGGTGTATAAAGATTATTTTACAAAAAAATGGTTTCCAATAAATCTTGTTCATTCTTGGAGCACACAAAAATTGATTTTCCATAAACAAATCATATTATTTTCCATGCTGAAGAGGAAACTTGCTTTTAGTATGCTTTGTTTGGTTTCTGGAGTAAAAAAACACAGCACCAAAAAATAAACATGTTCCAAATCCTGAAAGGTGAAATGAAAATTGAAAATCTAAGAACCATAAAATTTCAGTGAACTTAACTGCTGGCACAATTTAGATTACTTGAGCAAGCTTAGAGAAACAATTAATTTCCAATATAGTAATGAGAAAAAGTAATTGCGGGAGCTGAAAGTTACGGTTTATTTTACACTGCTAGAAAATTCAGACGGCTCACACTCTTTATTTCTCGTCTGACAAGCATACTTAAATAGATAGTAGTGAGCATGTAACTTGCTATGGTGAGAAAGCAAGTGATTTTATTGAATTTTCATTAACTGCAGTGATTTATTCTTGAAAGAGCCTAAAAACATGTATAATTTCACAGGTACAGATATACACTAAGACCAAGGAAAATATTATTAAATTCTTGTATAGCCATGTTCACAAAGACTACAATTAACTACATTTATAGACTAACCATTTGCTGTGCAGGTCTAAGCCAACCCTGCTGTAGAAGATTAGACAAAGCTCTAGCAATGGTAGCTCAACCAGACACCCGCACCTCACTCGATTCATTGTGGTCATCTTCTTCAGGCATAGAGTCTTCCCAACATCGAGCCATTACTGGTAATGCTGCAAAGCCCTGTTCAACCATCTATTGTGAACCAGTGCCAGTTCATTGCTAAAATTCATTATTTATAGAAGCACTGTTAAGAGAAAACTATAAATGTCTTAACTATCAGGAAGAAGGACAAAAATACGGGCACAGCTAAATAACCAACTCTATAAATTGCAACCATTTCTGATATTCTCCATAGATATCAGAAATTTGAAGGACTAAATGCAATTGAAATTTTAAAGATGAAATAAAGAAAATGGTGATAGTTTAAGGGATAGAAGTGAAATTAATCTGTTGAATAATTCATTATTTTTAGGCTGATATTTTGATTAATTTGAATTGAATTTTGGTTTCAGAAGGAAGATTTAGGGACGATTTCACTTGGGATTTTGTATTCATCTTTTATGGTTTTTTCTTTGGTTGCTGCATTGGTGGTTCGATTTATAGGGTCAAAAAATGCTCTTATTCTTGGGACTACTGAGTGTTGGTTGTTCATAGCAGTGAATTTGATACCAACATGGTAATTAGTTTCTCATCATAGATAAATTTCCTTACTTTTGTTCAGGACAAACATGATAATTAGTTCCTATCAATTTTTGCAATTTATACTAAAAACCGTGTTAGATGTCAAATAACATTTATATTATTCCTATTTGTTAAATTTTATGTTGCATCTGGATGGAGAAATAGGTGGATACTTTTAGACAATTTTCTGTTCAATTTCTGTATGATAATGTCATAGGAAATGCTAAGAAGATATAATGGGCAATTAAGTATTATGAGTCATAATTAATTGTCAAAGTTTAAGTGATTAGATGGAACTTCCTTTGATGACATAATGACTGCTAGGAGGATAAGAAGAATTAAGCATGGATGTCTATGTGCTAGGGGATTCAAACTTGAAGGCATATGATATGTGGTGTTCTTTGAAATTATGATGGACCTGGACTGCATTGCTACAAATTAGCAAGGCGGCAACAGAGAGATTATCATGGCTGCAGGTATCACATGTTTAGTTTTTGGAACATATGGATAATGATCATATGACTATGACTTTAGTTTTTGGAACATATGGATAATGATCATATGACTATGTGGTGTTCTCTGAAATTATGGATAATGATCATGACTGCAGGTATCACATGTTTAGTTTTTGGAACATATGGATAATTACCATTTGCTTCTTTAGTTACTAGTTCATTTGTTTTCTTTCTGCTGTAGCTAGTTTTTCCTTATCTTCTCTTTCACTTCTTTGCCTAATGATTCTTTTTTTTTTGCTTATTCCTTTGTTTTCATTCTAGCTTCCTCTTTTTCTATCTTAAGAGCTACAATCAAATTGTCAATCAAGTTCAAACATCCATTGAAACAGTCTTGGGCATCAAATTTTTTGCAACATCAGCAAGAGTCATATGGATATCCTCCGACAACAGCACATTAATTCTAGCAAACAAATTATGTGATTCGAGATTAAGATAGTTTTTCTTCTGCCGCTTGCTTATGATCTGTTACAGCTATAACTTTTGCGTAATCTTCATATTAAATATAATTAAGTTTAGGTGAATGTTTTTCTTTGAACACTTATTAGTCATGATATGTTTTTCTTTGAATGTTTTAGCCTCAGGTTTTGTGGATCTTGTAATCAAGTTTGATCTTAAGGTGACTCTTTTCAAAGGCCTTAGATAGAAATTGACGAGCAGGTATCTTCTACACATTGATATATATATATATATATATACACCTACACGCATTTACACAATCATACACGTAAATAAGGTTAAGGATGAGCCTACTGAAAACCCATAATGGTCTTAAGAGGTTGAGAGTGAACCTACTAAAAATCCGAATATGTTATATTTGTTGTATGGTTTGTTGGTAGAGGTTGCGGGTGAACCTACTGAAAACCCATGTATATTGTTTTATTTATTGTAGCATTATTGAAAACCCATATATGTTAAATGGAAATTCAATAACAAGGGGAAAAAAAAAAAAGAAAAAAGAAACATAACCAATTAAATATCTTATACATCTTCATAAATCATAATAATATATGCATGGATATAGGATGGGACTTCCGGTTTGAAAACTACGTATAAAAATACACTTTTCAAACTAAGTCAAAAAATGCACTCTTCAATACTTAGGCTTGAAAATAGGCTATCGGGGGCTAAAATCATGAAAAATCCATGAGAAGGCCTGGGAAAACGCCTAATACCTCAAGAGGGACCAATGTAAGTTGTGGAAACTTACGGAATTAATACGGAACTCCCGGTTTGAAAACTAAGTCAAAAATGTACTTTTCTAACACTTAGGCTTGAAAATAGGCCATCGGGAGCCAAAATTGTGTAACAGCCACAAGAAGGCCCGAGGAACATCCCGAACACCACGGGAGTGACCAATGTAAGTTGTAAAAACTTATGAAACTAGTACGGGACTCTGGCTTGAAAAATGCACTTTTCTAACACTTAGGCTTGGAAATAAGCCATTGGGGGTCAAAATTATGAAATAGCCACGAGAAGGTTTGGGAAACACCCCGAACACCTCGGAAGGGACCAATGTAAGTTGTGAAAACTTACAGAACTAACAAGAGACTCCCAGTTTGAAAACTAAGTCTAAAAATGCACTTTTTCAATACTTAGGCTTGAAAATAGGTCATCGCGGGCCAAAATCGTGAAACAACCTCGAGAAGGCCTGGGGAACACCTCGGGACGGACCAATGTAAGTTTTGGAAACTTACAGAACTAGCACAGGACTCTCGATTTGAAAACTAAGTCAAAAAAAGTATTTTTCCAACACTTAAGCTTGAAAATAGACTATCGGGGGCCAAAATCGTGAAACAACCACGAGAAGGCCTAGGAAACACCCCTAACACCTTAGAAGGGACCATTGCAACTTGTGAAAACTTACAGAATTAGCACGGGACTCCTTATTTGAAAACTAAGTTAAAAAATACACTTTTCCAACACTTAGGCTTGAAAATAAGCCATTGGGGAGCCAAAATCATGTAACAGCCATGAGAAGGCACGGGAACACCCTGAACACCTCGGAAGGGATCAATGTAAGTTGTGGAAACTTACGGAACTAGCATAGGACTCCCAGTTTAAAAAATGCACGTTTTCAGCACTTAGGCTTGAAAATAGGCCATCGGGGACCAAAATCGTGAAACAGCCATGAGAAAGCCCGGAGAACACTGCGAACACCTCGGGAGGGACCAATATAAGTTGTTAAAATTTATGAAACTAGCAAGGGATTCCCAGTTTGAAAACTAAATCGAAAAATGCACTTTTCCAATACTCAGGCTTGAAAAATGTTAAATTGTATATTTGATTGATAAGATAATAATTGTCTTCCTTTTTCTTTTTCTTTTTCTTTTTTTTGTTTTGTTTTGTTTTGTTTTGTTGCAGATTGGAGATTAGATATGGACGTGTTTGGTAATCTGGAGAGCAAAAACTTGCTCATTTTGTGTTTTTGTTAGTATTACCTTACATGTATTTTTGGTTGCGTTGTAAATTTTATATTTTTATGGTTATTAGGGGACATGTTTGATAATTCGCACTTGATATAATATTTTTGTGGATATTAGGAGACATTTTTTTTGTGAATATTAGGAGACATGTTTGGTAATCCGCAGTTGATATTGTATTTTTGTAGATATTATGAGACATTTCGACTGTGGTTTTTATGAAAATGAAAAGATTTTTGTATTGATTTGTAATAAATATTTTATTGAACATGTTATTAAAATGTGCAGAGAATTTTTAGTGAAAAGAAAAATTGAAAATATTACCCTCATTTTAAAAAAAAATTAATTATTATTAGCAATGAAATATAAAAAAAAAACGTCGCTATTAGTTTTCAAACAAAATGACAAATAATTTTGTCACTAATGATATAGTTCCAAACAAATAATTTCGTCACATTTGTTGAATATTTTGTCGCGAAATTGAAATATTTGGCAACAAATTTTTTTTGTCATTGAAGAATTTTGTTTTGTACTCATTTTAGTGATGAATTTTTTTGTCACATTTATCTATATCATTGGTGAGGATAAATTTCGTCACTAAAACCTCTATTTTCATATTTGGTAACGAAATATTTCGTGGCCAAAACAATTAAAATAAAATATTATCTAATTTTAGTGATGAAATTGATGTTATAGAGGACCAAAAATGCAACATTTAGAGACGAAAAATTTCATCGTCAAAAATGAAAAATAGGTGATGAAACGATTTTTCATAACTAGCTATTTTCAGCGACAATGTATAGGCGACGAACATGGTGACAAAATTATTTCATTGCAGATCACTTTAGTGACGAAAATTTGATGTTTGGAGGCAAAATAAGTTTGTCACCAAAAATTTTTTTTTGTTGTAGTGTAAGTCCTTTTGTTAGTTCTCGAGGACATGTTGTTTTCAATTTTACTCCTTAATTTATCTATTGACTTTTTTTTATCTGTTGATTTTTATTTTTGTATTTATTCAAATTTATATCTATATGTTCAAATTTTTGTTTTATCTATTCAATTTTTTTGTCTACCTATTCAAATTAGTGTCCTATTTTTTCTATTTGTTGAAATTTCTATCTGTGTAAAATTCTATCTATTGAAATTCTTGTCCTATCTTTTCCTATCTGTTAAAATTTTTGTTTTAATTTTTTTATCTGTTAAAATTCAAACTTATTTTCTCTTATCTATTGAATTTTGCAAGCCTATTTTTTCCTATCTATTTATATTTTTTATCAGTGAAAAGTTTAATCTATGAAAAGTCAATTTGTATTTTTTTATCGGTTACAATTTAAATCTTTGTGATTGAAATACACTAACCCTCTTCAGCAAATTTGACCAATTTGTCAATTTTTTTTTAATATGTTCCAATCTATTTCATCATCTTCATCATTAACAACAACTAGCCCAAAAAAAAAAAAAAAAAAAGAGTAATTTGTTGAGAAGGAAATCGAATCAAGATCTGGATCTAGCAATAAAAAAAGAAAAAAAGAAAAATGCTTTGAAATTCTAATTCTTGAGCTCTAAAGCCAGCTCTAATGAGCTGGCAGTGGGCCCCACCCACTGTGATGTGATATTTTGGTCTTGGTTTTTTTTTTCTCCTTACCATGTCATTAGTGCTCCATTAGAACACCAAAATTAGTACTCAGAATCATTACTATAAAAAAAAATTTGAAAAAAAAAAGAGTACTATGTTGAAAAGATTTGTTGAAAAGATCAAATGATTCATGATCTGTTGAAATTTCCATATCCATGATCTGTTGGAAATTTCCATGTCCAAATATTTTTTTTTAAAAAAAAATTGTTGAAAAAATCAAATATTTCGTGATCTAGACATTTGATCTGTTAAGAGAGAGAGAGAGAGAGAGAGAGGGGAAGAGATCTTTCCATATCACAAACTTGTAGATTATATATATACGTCTCTATGAGTATATTTCATCGTCACCAATAATGACCTTCTCAAAAAAACTACATATATATATATATATATGGGGACATATTTTGAGAGTGACAACACGTAGCTAAGGTGATGCCGAAGTATCAGTCGAGTTGCCACATGGCCTGGTCATGACGCCAAGGTGATCTCGGCCAGACCAAGGTTATTTGCAGAGATATCGAAATTTGGGATATTCGAATAGGGAACAAGAGGCCTAGAATAGGGAAGGACCTCAGTTTGGATAAAGATAAAGCTCTTAGAGAGTTTATATCTATCTAACTGGGAGTCCAAGATGAGCATTGAGCCAAAGTCCATAGAAGCTAGGCTTCTACAGGGAACAGGTTAGTGCTGGCTATAAAAGTAAGGCATCCTCGTGGGTCTAAGGTATGCTTTTTGTGCTCTGTCTAGTAAGTTAAGCACTATTGGCTATTTTTGAGAGATAATTACTAACTTGATCGTTGGAGTGCCCTCGGGCGGACGAACCACCGCCGGATTCTTATCTTTCTGTAACAAGTTGTTCGGGCTAAATCTATTCTGCCGGTGCTCTCCTGCTGAGTTTCCCCATTTGGTTGTGTGGTCAGAAATCAACAACCACAATTTGACGTTGTCTGTGGAAAAGTAAAGAGAATAGATGGGCAACGACGGGTAGAAAGAAAAGGTTGGGAACAACATCCCTAGTGAGAGTGGCAAACACGCCGATCCTAATGTGGAGGAGGAGAACTGTAATGAAGGACCTCGAGATCAGAATCCTGGGGAGAAGGACTTTGGCCAAGAGGGAAACCCACCTAAGAAAGTAGGCCGAGACAAGTATTACAACGAAAACGACCGCCATGTATGGAAAGATAGATACTTGAGAAGGGATGACGAGATGAAGGGAATGGAAAATAAGTTGGTAGACCTACAATCAGTTGTCAACTTTATAATGCAGAACAACATCATGCAGCCACCATTTCCACTGAGGGACACGCCGATTCCAGCAGCCAAGAACGACACCTAGAAAGGGGGGCAGAAAACAATCCCAGTAGTCCCTTAACATGACAAGGTAAAAGAAAACTCACATTGGCCTTCACAAGATGCCGGGTGAACAGAGTCAAGAAGAGGAGAGTCTCAGAGAACACCTCATACCAAGGGGACTTATGTCAAAGAACATCGGCATGTTCAGGAGAAGGAACTTTGTTTTGATACGATAAATGAAGAGAAGTCCAAGAGGACTCATAGCGACGCTGGGAGCAGCACACCAAAAAGACTGAAATCCGTTGACAGCCAAGCTCCTGGTCGGACTAAGGAGGATTTGAGGGACTACCTCCAGAGGAAGCGACAGAATGCCGAGGTCGCATCTCCCCGGTCAAGCCGAGAACACCATTCTCAGTGGAGTTGGATAAGTTTGAGGCCCCAAAAAGGTTCCATATGCCGAGGTTCTAGATATATGACAGTAAGTCCGATCCGAACTTTCACGTCGGCTTATATTTGAATTCAATGGCACTGTATAACGGGAACGAACTATTACTCTGCAAGGTGTTCCCCTCATCCTTTGGGGAAATTACATCAGATTGGTTTTACAAGTTGTCGAAAGGAACTGTGAAGAGTTGGGAAGGCCTGGCCGAGATGTTTGTGGCCAGGTTTGTTACAAACAAATTGCAATCGTTGAGAGTAGACTCCCTAATGGCTCTGAAAATTGGCAAGGCTGAAAGCCTCAGGGCTTATGCCAAAAGGTATTACGAGGTGTTCAATCGAATACCAGGATGCAACCAAGAATTGGCGGTCGTATCTTTTAAGAATAGCCTGGAGGATGACTGCATACTTCAGAAGTCGCTAACAAAGACTCTGCCAAAAAGCATGGAGGAGCTTATAGCAAGGATCGAGAAATATGCTAGAGGAGAAGAGAATACACCAGAAACGAAGGCGTCAAAGCAAGAGAAGAGAAACAGCTCGCCGAAGCAAGGCCGAGGTAATACAAATTTTAATAGACAAGAAATAAGACTGAGGGCTGCCCAGGCAGTCACCACAGTATTCCGGATCCCGGTTTATAAAGTCCTGGAAAGGATTAGGAACTAGCCGTACTATAGAGCACCAGAGAATATTCCTAGCGAATTTATGGGAAAAAGCCTTGGGAAGCACTGTGCCTACCACTATGAGGATAGGCATTTGACTTAGGGGTGTAGAGCCCTTAAGACGTATTTGGAAGACCTGGTTAGACAAGGTCACCTAAGGAACCTAGTAGATGAAGCCAGAACGAGGGAAGAGCAAAAAAGGCTACCCTAGGCACTGGCAGCACCACCTCCACCAGCACCACAACCTCAAGCAGACAGACCTCAAGTGATCAATGTGATTCATTCGAAGGTCAATGAGAGCGAGGTACGTAGGGAGACTTAGAAGGTGAAGCACTTACAACATGTGTATCAGGTCCAGCAAAAAGACCTAGGACAGACGAGTACCAGGGACCAATAGCGTCCTTTACGAAAGTCGACCTGGACATGGTGCAGCATCCACACAACGATGCTCTAGTAGTAACCCTCAAGCTTAGAGAATGCCAGGTAAGGCACATTCTGATTGACCAAGGCAGCTCTTGTGACATCATGTATGTCAGATGTTACAAGGAGCTCGACCTTCACCAACGTAATTTGGAGCAGTCCAACAGCCCAATGGTCGAGTTCAATGGAACGTTGACATGGCCCCTGGGAGCAATAAACTTAGAGGTGCAGGCAAGCACCAAGAAGGTAAGTACAAAATTCACAATAATTGACACCCCTTTCCCTTACAATGTTATCTTGGGAGGGCCATGATTGCACACAATGAGGGTTGTTCTCTCAACACTGCACCAGCTGTTGCGGTTCCCAACGGAGCATGGAATTGAAGAAGTCAGAAGGGATCAGGTGCAAGCAAAGAATTGTTCCATGGCAGCAATAAAATCCGCCTGCAACGTGCAAGAAGCAGAAACAGTAAAGATTGAGGACAAGGACATGGAGGTCCTGCAGGACGTCAGCAAAGAGCCAGCAGACAAAAGTGAGGAAGCCTTGAAGAAAATTCTGGTCCAGCAAGGGGATTAAGAACGTTTTTTCCTTCTCAACTCAGGCTTGGCCAAGAAAAAGGAAAGGGAGTTAGAAGCATTCTTGCGAGCAAACATTGAGGTGTTTGCCTGGATGCTCTACGAGATGCCTAGCATTGACCCCGAGGTCACATGCCACAGACTAAACGTAGACAGGTCAGCTAAACCTTTCATTTAGTGAGCAAGGAGGTCGACGCTAGTTCATGTGGATGCAGTAGAAGAGGAAGTGGACAAATTATTGGAGGCCAGAGCCATTTGGGAGGTAAACCACCCAACTTGGTTGTCAAACACAGTTGTTGTGAAAAAGAAGAATGTGAAGTAGAGGGTCAACATGGACTTCACTAGCTTGAATAAGGCTTGTCCCAAAAACAGTTTCCCACTCCCCCAGATCGATCAATTAGTGAATGCCACTTCAAAGCATAAAAGGATGAGCTTCCTGAACGCTTACAGGGGGTACCATCAAATAGCAATGTACCCCCCTGATGAGGAGAAGACTACATTTATCACTTCAAAAGGGTTGTATTGCTATAGAGTGATGCCTTTCGGGTTGAAAAATACAGGAGCAACCTACCAGAGGTTGGTGACCAAGATGTTCAGACATCTGATTGGCAAAACAATAGAAGTATACATTGATGACATGATCGTGAAGACCAAAGAACCTGAGAATCACCTGGCCGACTTAAAGGCAGTTTTCAATATCCTTAGAACATATTGGCTCCGACTCAATACTTCGAAATGTGCATTTGGAGTTCGGTCTAGTAAGTTTCTAGGATACTTGGTTACTAGAAGGGGCATTGAGGCAAGCCCAGATCAAATCAAGGCCATCCTTGACTTGAAGAGCCCGACATCGGCAAAACAAGTACAGATGTTGATAGGAAGGGTCGTAGCCCTGAATAGGTTTATAAGCAGAAGTTCAGATAAGTGTAAACCATTTTTCAGTTTATTGAAGAAGGCCAGAGATTTTTTGTGGACAGATGAGTGCGAAGTCACCTTGGCGAACTTGAAAAAATACCTGACTACAGCTCCAGTTCTCTCAAATCCAGTACCTAGAGAGGAACTGTTCTTGTACTTGGCGGTTTCGGAGCATACAGTGAGTGCAGTTGTAATCAGAGAAAAGAAAGGAGAACAAAGGGCAGTATACTATGTGAGTGAAACCCTAGCAGGTGCAGAGACCAGGTATTTGCCCCTAGAGAAATTGACATTGGCCTTAGTGATGGCTTTCAAAAAACTAAATCATTACTTCGAAGCCCACAAGATTGTGGTGCTGACTAAGCACCCCTTGAAATCCCTACTGCAACAAGGAAATCTGACATACAGGGTGGCAGGATAGGCAATAGTGTTAGGTCAATATGACTTAGAGTTTAGACCTAGAACTGCAATCAAAGGCTAGGTTGTGGACGACTTTGTGGCCGAGTTCACACCCGGTGCCATCCCACGTCAGGCTCCAGTGAGCCGCGGCTTAGGGTGTCTAGGGGAACAAGAGGAGACCCAGGTGGGAATTAAAAAACCACACAGCAGAGCAGAAGAAAGAAGAAAAACCCAAGCCCTGCGATATCTACATCGGCGAGTCCTTCTGTCTGTTTATTAATGGAAGTTCAAACTGTCAAGGAGTAGGGGCAGGAGTAGTGTTGGTATCACCAGATAGGCGAATGCTGGAACAGTCTATCTGTTTGGGATTCAAAGCCTCATACAATGAAACAGAATATGAGACACTAATCACAGGGTTGAAGTTATCAGCAGTAATGAAAGCCGACGAGGTGGTAGTCTTCTGTGACTTCCAACTTATTGTGAACTAGGCAATAGATGAGTATGCAACCCGAGATGAAAAGATGATAGCCTATGTCAAAAAGGTTGTTAGACTGTTAGCCTTGTTTCAGGATTGCCGACTACAGCAGGTTAGCCGAGATGATAACAGTCATGCCGATGCCTTGGCTAACCTAGCTATTGCAATGAAATCATGAGAGGCAAGGACAATAATGGTTGATTATTTGTCAGGCCCAAGTGTGGAACCACTAATCACAGAGTATGAAGCAATGTGTGTGGAGATAGGTCCAAGTTGGATGGATGCAATAATGATGTTTCTTAGGGACGGCAAGTTACCAGATGATCGCAAAGAGGCGCACAAGACTAAACTGAAGTCAGCAAGGTTTAGTCTAACAGCAAAAGGACATCTCTACAGAAGGTCTTTTACCGGCCCCCTTTTGAGGTGTGTGCACCCCTCCCAGGTTGAAGACTTCTTGTATGAAATACATGAAGGGGTATGTGGCAGCCATGCTGGGGGCAGATCACTCGTTCATAGGGTCATTACTCAGGGATACTAGTGGCCCTACATGCAGAAGGATGCTGAATCCTACGTCAGAATGTGTGAGAAGTGTCAAAGGTTTGCACCTTTGATACATCAACCAGCAGTAGATTTGAACCCAGTATCCAACCCTTGGCCATTTGCCCAGTGGGCATAGATCTTGTTGGACAACTGTCACAAGCAACTGCGCAAAGAAAGTTTTTGTTGGTAGCAACTGATTATTTCACAAAGTGGGTAGAGGCTGAACCCCTTGTGAAGATTCGAGATATTGATGTAAAAAACTTCATATGGAAGAACATCATCACCAGGTTTGGGATCCCAAGGGCAATAATAGTAGATAATGATACACAGTTTAACAGTAAGCTAATCAAAAGCTTTTGTGCAAAGTATAAAATCAAGAACTACTACTCTACTCCAAGTTTCCCTCAGAGTAATGGTCAGGCAGAAGCATCCAATAAGACTATCTTAGATAGGATCAAAAAGAAGTTGGAAGCAGCAAAGGGAAAATGGGTGGAAGAGTTGCCCAATGTACTCTGGGCATATCGGACTACGCAGAGAAGATCAACTAGGGAATCTCCATTTGCCATAGCTTATGGCACCGAAGCGGTTATCCCACTAGAAGTCAGCATTTTGAGGATCAAAACCCAGGGAGTGGAAAATGGTACTAATGAGGCATTTCTAGCCCGAGATCTAGACCTACTGAAGGAGAAAAGAGAGAGAGCAGTAATTCGATTGGGGGCATACCAACAACAACTTGCTAGGGCTTACAACAAGAAGATCAACACAAGAAAGTTCAAAGTAGGGGACCTTGTGCTGAGGAAAGTGGTCGACAACAAGAAGGATCCTAGAGAGGGCAAGCTAGGCCCAAATTGGGAGGGGCCTTATAGAATCATCTCGGTCGCTAGCAAGGGGGTATATTGGCTTGAGGACATTGATGGCAAAGAGTTTTCAAGACCCTGGAACACTTGCAACTTGAAGTTTTTCTATTATTAGATTTTTGTTTTTTCGAAGTTTATGTCATAATTTTATTAGCTGAGGTAGTAATAAAATTTTAGTTTGATAAATTTGAAATTTGTGTGAAAGGACTGATCAGTCCCATGCCGATGTTTCTAGAGTGAAACATGACGAATAACTTAGACTTATTATATGGCAGAGTTGAATTATACTTGCATATAATAGAGTTCAATTAAGTTGGTGATGTTTCTAAACGAAATATGACGAATAACTTAGACTTATTATATGACAGAGTTGAATTATACTTGCATATAATAGAGTTGAACTAAGTTGGCGATATTTCTAAATGAAATATGACGAATAACTTAGACTTATTATATGGCAGAGTTGAATTATACTTGCATATAATAGAGTTAAACTAAGTTGGCGATGTTTTTAAATGAAACATGACGAATAACTTAGACTCATTATATGGAAAAGTTGAATTATACTTGCATATAATGCAGTTAAACTAAGTTGAATTAACCTGGACTTGCCATGTCGACAAAGTCAAACTCAGAATAGAACTAAGTGCATTTTAGTTAAGATTAACAGAGAAACCAAGGTTGAGAACCTCGGCTAGTCTTTGTTTGAATTTGACTTTGGCGAAAGACCATCGACACATGCTTAATGTGAACTTAAGTGAAACTTAGGTTCACATTAGGGGGTAGAAAGCTGGGGAATGATAAAAGTTTAAGAGCTTGGGAAGACTTGTTGAAATTTTTTAAATTTACAAGCTAGAATTGGCTTAAACACTTGTTAAAATTTCAGGAAAATTTACAAGTTAAAGTTAGCCGAGGTAAAGAAGTATCCGAGATACATACTGGCCGAAATGACCTACTAGGTTGTCAAAATTTGAAAAGGAAGAAGTCTTGATAGAAGACAACAAATAGAGGTAAAGAAGCAGTACTTGACTGAATGAGTTTTAAAGAAACAAGCACTTGTAAAAATATTTCGAAATATTTTTAAGTGTTAGCCGACGAAGTATTTTAATTGTTAACCGAAATAAACAGTCAAGGATCATATCCGAGGTGATTATATAGTTAAGTTGTTCTTTGAAGAAATGCAAAAAATATTCTAAGTATGGAGACATGCTTAGAAGAAAAGAAAGCATACACTTAGAGGAAAAAATAAGACTTGCATTCAGAAAATACAACTTGTTCAAGCACAAAAAGGCACATTGGCCAAACCAAAGTTAAAACATCGTCCAAAAGGTCGAAAGGCTACAAAGGAAAAAGTACAAGGTACAAAAAAAAAAAAGAGATTCTAAACAGACTGCTCTACATCGGCGGTTGGCTATGTTTCGGCCTCAACAGACAGTTGGGAGAGCTTCTCGGCAGCTTTTTCGGCCTTGATTTCAGTGTCGATCTCTAGAAGAGTCTTGTCAAGGCTCTTCTCGGCGTTTTCAACCTTGGCTTCAGGGGCATTCTTGGGGACCTCATCCTCGTCGTGCTGAGTCTAGTCCAAGACTTGCTCATTCAGAATTGGGGACTTGGCCCCAGCAGCATTAGTCTTCTCGGCTTTATCCTTATCGGCCTTAACTTCTTCGTCCCCCTCAGCCTCGTCCTCAGACTGGCTCGGAGCGGAAGGGAACAGCAAAACAAGTCGGCTTTCGTCCCTAAAGAGCGAGTCGTCGGGAATAGCAAGCTCCTTTAAAGCAACCATCCAACCAAGGGTGTAACCCATGTTGCATGCTTGTTTGACTTGTTTCTTGTATTCATCACAAACATCGGCTGCCCCCTCAGTGTAGGCTTTCTTGTCCGCCTCCTTGATTTTGACTGCCTTTGTAGATAGTTCTATTTGGAGCTCGGTTTAGGCGTGGGCCTCTTTCTCCTTAGCCTCTTTGGCCTCTACCTAAGCAATCTCGGCAACATTTTCTGCAACCTCGGTGCGGTCCTTAGCATTTTTCAAGGCCAACTCAATAGCCTTGGCTTGATCAAGAAGACCTCGAACACGGGCCTTGGCTTTGTTTAGTGAAGTGAGGAGTTTGGCTGCCTCCTTGGTTTTTTGGGTTAGTTCTTTCTTGAATTCATCGGTCTTGACTACAAAGAAATGACCCTGCTGGATAGCTTGCAAGAGTGCAAAGGAAATTTAGTTAAGCATGAAAACCAGAGTTAAAGTTAGATAAAAAGTTACAAGTACTGAGACTTACCAAGACACAATGTTGTATCATCATCGCGTAATTTTCGTATTCCGAAAGCTTGGCCATTCGATTGATGTCGACTAGGAGTAAAACGATGGTGGAAATGGCGGCATCGACTTCCAAACTGTCGAGCGCGCTGTCCCCGGCCAAAAGAGGTCGGTCTCCAACTGTAACGAATGGAGTCCAGGGAGTGTCGGCACGAAACCCAGAGGGCTCAGAAGAACAGCCGGACCTCGGCTTTTTTAGTTGGGGTTGGTCGGATGCCTTGGCCGCGGCAAGCCTCTTCTCAGCCAATTTCTCTGCTTTAGCCAATTTTGAAATTGGCACTGTGTCTTCCGACTCCACCTCAGTGGCGTTGGGCTTGGCCTTGGCCCTTTTAACCCTTTTTGCCTTGGGTTTTGGCTGTGATTGGGAAGGAGAGGAGGAATGGACTGACACCAGGCCTGGGATGTCGATAAGAAGGTCGTCCGGAATGATCTTTGCACGACCCATCTGTTCGGCGATGGCGGCAACAATGACCTTGGTTCCAAGATGGATTTGGTGGAAGGGCTATGGAAGGATTGGCTGGATCAAAGACCGATGCTTCAGATTCTCAACGTCGGCAGCTACGAGTTCTACCTGCAAGAGCAAAGAGAGGAGCTCGGAGTCGGCGTTGGTGCTGGGATGGAGGAATCAACTGTGGGGCAGAAGTTGTTGGCTGGTCAACTAGGTCAGAGATGGAGGCCTGATTTGGCCTTGGAGATGAGGCTATTGGAGGAGTAGATGAAGTAAGTGGAGTTTTACTTTTTTGGGGGACATCGGGCAGTGGACTCCTATACGTCGAAATGAAGTTAAGGAGGACTGGGGCCTTGTGCACTTCAATGGGCAAATGAAGAAGGCGCACCAGATCCTTGTTTGGCACGTAGTATTGACGGAAGTCCTTTTCGGGCTGAAGAAGGGCTGCAAAAACAAAAACAAAAACATTAGGAACTGAAAGATAGTTAAGTAAAGTTACAGGCAGAGAGACTTTGGGAGGGGACTAGGTTCTTACCCTTGTCATCCCTAAAAACTTCACGGCGCAACGGGGAGAGGTGGAGTTCATCATCTGGTGCAAACTCCCAATTGCCCGAGACAATTAGGTAGTCATCTGCCGCGCCTTTATTAGAATCTGGGATATCGGCTATCAACTTGTATTATGTAGATCTCGGCTTGAGGTAGTAGGTGTAACCTTTGGGTGTTTTTAAGCTACACATGGTGTAGCAGTATTGGATATTAGAGAGTGTGATTCTGGCATTTTGCCGACGTGCTAGTTTGGCAATACCATTGATGATCCTTAAGGAATTGACGGCCAGTTGCATAGGATTGAGTTTATAATAGTGGAGGACTTCCCTGAAGAGGATATCTAGGGGAAACCTTACTCCTCCTTCAATAATAGAGACAACTGGGAATGGCATGTAATCTTGGCCAGGCATAATAGAGTCGTCCTTCCCAGCCAACCTTAGATAGATTTCGGCTGGAATGGAAAACTCTTGCCTAAAGTATTCCAGCTTGGTAGGGGTGTCTACTCTCCGCTTAAACATTTTCATAATGTCGGCTCAGTGAAGATTGGTTCAAAATTTCATAAAGGAATATTTGGTATGGGTTCAAATACCTTGGCTATACCCTAAACTGGTATCGGAGCTAGGGTTTTTTCAGATCTAAAGGGGGTTTTTGGTTCAATTTTTCCTAAGTACTTGGTTTCTAAACAAATCCCAAGCCTATGGTCTACGCAAGTGAACAAAAAAATTCGAAGGTAGAATCTGGAAACAAAACAAGAAGACTAGACAAGAAATATAATTCAGAAATCAAGATTGAAACAACAAACAAGAGCAAGAATCTAAAAGACTGACAAAACAAATAGAAGCAGAATGAAGTTCAGGGCCAAGAAAGATTCAAAGGCAAAATTCAAGAATCACAAGTGTAGAATCCCAAATCCACAAAACCTTGAGTGAGTGTGTGGGGCAATGTGCGCAAATCACAAATGTGATTGATAATCAAAAAACACAGTGGCAAACTTCAGAACATAAAATGAATTGACTCATGATACAACCATGAGTGCGAGATTCAACAAACACTAATACAGTAAAAAGATCATGTGGCGAGTTCATGAAGGAAACGTATACAGAACAATAAAAGACTAAGATTTGGAAAGAAAGAAAGTGAGAACTTACCATATAAAGCCGAAGAAACGAGGCTGGACAGAGGTTCGCCGGAGTCCAACGATGATGTTGTCCAGAGCCCAATGGTAAAAAGTTCGCCAGAGAAGACGAATGGAACAGTTGCAGAGCTTTGAAGAAACAATAATGACGGTTCGAGAGTGGAGGTTTAGAGAGGGAAAATTTGTGCAACGAGGGAGATTGTTTTTTTACAAAAGTGAAGGGACGGAGAGAGGGAAAAGTTTTGTTGAAATTGTGAAAAAGGCGGCATATCATAATGATGTGCCTTGGACGACGTGTCTGTTAGGCGGCATGCGTAGAAGTGACGCGTCTTGATAGCGTGTGTCAGGTACGAACTAATGAAAGAAGGACGCGTGGCGGAAATGGTTAGGAAAACCATGCGTGATAGCTCATGAGCAGATTAAACTCTTGGAGTTCATGATTTAATGAAACAAAAACCTCGGTTAGAGTAATGATCTCGGTTAAGGAACTTGAAGAATGTGGTTCTTGGTTCTTGGTCATTGATAAAGTAAACTGCTGAGTCTTGGTCATATGAAGCCGACGAGTGATGATTTCGATCGTAAAGGATAGAGTAAGCCTTAGTCGGCATGCTATGTGGACAAACAGTGTAGGTTCCATCACCTCAGGTTGCTGAGATAATAGAACCTAAGGGTAGTTGTGGGGACATATTTTGAGAGTGACAGCACGTGGTAAGGTGATGCCGAAGTATTAGCCGAGGTGCCACGTGGCCTGGTCATGACACCGAGGTGATTTCGGCTAGGCCGAGGTTTTTTGTGGAGATATCGAAATTTGGGATATTCAGATAGGGAACAAGAGTCCTAGAATAGGAGGGGACCTCAGTCTGGATAAAGATAGAGCTCTTAAGGAGTTTATCTCTATCTAGCTAGGAGTCCAAAATGAGCATTGAGCCAAAGTCCATTGAAGCTAGACTTCTACGGGGAACAGGTTATAAAAGTAAGGCACCCTCGTGGGTCTAAGGTATGTTTTTTATGCTCTGTCTAGTGAGTTAAGCACTATTGGCTATCTTTGAGAGATAATTACTAACTTGATCGTTAGAGTGTCCCTGGGTGGACGAACCACCATCGAATTCTTATCTTTCTGTAACAGGTTGTTCGAGCTTAATCTATTCTTTCGGTACTCTCCTACTGAGTTTCTCCGTTTGGTTGTGTAGTCAGAAATCAACAACCACAATATATATATCATCAACAACAACTAAAAAGAAAAAGAAAAAGAAAAAAAAAGAGAGAGAGACCAAACCCAAATTACAAAAAGCAAGACTAAGAGCATCACAAAAATATCAAGAAATTAAAACATTGAAGATCTATCAATAAAATCCAAGAGATCAAAGTAAAGTGAACAAATACACACTCAGCATCATTGGTGCTTCACCGAAATCCGCATCCCCGCTGGGTCCAAGTACTTGAATATGAGATCTTGCTGATGGAACTCATGCAACTATGCAGATGTAAACAATGCAGGCTTCACATGACTTTTCCCTCCAAAACAATCACCGATCCCGGTTATCCTCAACTGTTCGAGGGTTGTACAGTGTTCCTCACTCCATGTCGTAGACAAACACAAACACAGAAAGAGAAACAGAGAGTGAGAGATATGGTTCATTTCGTTGAGATCTGGTTCGATTTCGTCGAGATCATAAACTTAGATCATCGAATCCGGTAGTGGAGGGATATTTTGGTCATTGTATGATGACTTGTCCTTATTAATAGAATAAATTAACGCCTAGACTTCTAGACAAGAATAATTCAACATTGAATTTTTTGCCCGAGTGCCCTAATCATAATTATTAATAATAAGGGGAGTTACGGGCTGGTCCTTTGGACTAGACTTAATTTTTAAGAAGTTTTGATTCAAAATAATTTAACCCATCTTTCATTGTTACCCTTTACATTTAGTTGAGTGATTTTATCCTAAACCCAAACACATCCCTATCTCTATTTCTCTCTCTTCTCTTTCTCTCACTCTCATATTTCTCACTGGCATGCCATCTCTTCCTTCTCCATCACCATATATGTTGCGTGGCTCAACCACACTCGCCTCAACCACTATCGTCTTCCTCCTTCGTTGCCATCACCGCTGCTCCCCCCCATCATTTATCTAATAGCTTCAACACTGCAATCCTCCATCATCGATCTACCATCTTCAACATCGTCATTGCCACCATCTTCTTCCATCACCGATCTACCATCTTCGACATCATCGTTGTCACCATCTTCCTCCATCATCAGTTTGGGATGCAAAGTATCCAATCAGTGCATTGAAAGGTGTTGTTGATCTTCTACAGAAGAGTAATTGATCTGATAAATTTGTTACTTAATTCAGTGATAAATTTGCTGTGATGTCCCTCTCTCTCTCAAATCAAGTCTGCTATTTGTAAATTTTTTAACAAATTCAACAGTGATAAATTTATCACTGCAACTCTAGCTAAGATTTGTTGCATGATAAATTTATCACTAAATTAGACTTTTGATTCTTTGGCTTGATTTGTGATAGCGTAAAATGATGAGAATTATTCTCTGGTAATGGCTTCTCATCTCTCTTATTCGTTCTCTTCATTTTTTTTTTCTCTTTTTCTCTCATCGCCACCAGATTTGAGGAGGTGGTTGCGGTGGTGACGTGTTAGAGATGAAAAATGGCCAAAAAAAATGTTGTCGGAGGTTCGCAATTTGAAGTTCAAAAATAAAACGGGAAACTAGGAGAGAAAAAAAAAAAAAAAACCAAACGCGCGAAAGTATAACAATAGGGGCAAAGTCGGGATAAAAAAAATATAACAGGACTGGCTGGTGCGTAAGGTAGAAACTTAGGACCTAATAGGTAATAGATTCAATTATTGGGACTCGCTGGTAAAAAGCCCTAATAATAATTGAAATTAATCTCTCCCTCTTTGACTTATCAATCAGATTTATTTATGGGTTTTGGAAACACTTGTTAAGGATGCATTAAATACAGTTAACTAACTCTGCTATTATAAAAAAAAAATTGAAAATATTATAAATGCTGTATTGTTGGAGACCAAATTACTCTTTCTTTAATTGTCTCTGTTTTTATGCACTTTTCATAATGAAATTTTTTAAACATTTTTTTAATCATAAAAATAAATGGCCTTTATTTTCTTAAATGGCATTTCTTAACTTTTTATTTTATTTTTAAATTTCAATCATAATTAAATTACATGGTTTAAGGAAAATAAATCTAATAATTATAACAAATTAAAAAATTCATAATATTAATCAACAAAGGAATTTTATTTTTAAATGACATTTCGTGGTTTTTTTTTTTTAAATTTCTAAATGCCCTTTATTTTCAATTATAATTAAACTATACAATGTAAAGAAAATGAATCTAAAAATTATAACAAATATAACAATAAAGGACATTTAAAAAATTTTAAAAATACCACAAAAATGTCATTTAAAAAAATAAAGGAATTTCACTTTTATGATTAAAAAAATGTTTAAAATATTCCATTATGAAAAGGATATAAAAATATTAAAATAAAAATAATTAAAGAAAATGGTAATTTGATCACCAAGAATATGACATTTGTATTCTTTCATCTTTTCGGTCATAGTGGAGGTAATTAAATGTATTTAATGCATCATTAACAAGTGTTTTTAAGGCACATATTAACAAAACTGTATCTTCTGTATTTTATTCCATCAAAATAATCCTTCAAATCTAATGGCGGTGTTTGGTGTGGATTATAAGAGGTGGTTGTAACTTATTTTAATTTGAGAATTTGTACCAGACTATTTGTGCAGCTTCTGCTTACAATTTTTTAGACAGATTTAACGTAAATAATCTGAGAAAAGCTCATTATTTAGAAAATGAAGAATGGATGCTTTTAGTTTCTACTTTTTAATTATCAATTTTTAATTTAAAATAAGCTGCACCAAATATCCCTATCTAATTCTTTATTACATTCTTATTAAAAATGGTATAATAATATCAAATCTCGGTCAATATTTAACTGTATACCTAAAATCAAATCAAATCAAATCAAATCAAATCTCAATGTATTAATAATCCCTCCTTATCTTCTTACCCCCTAATCATATCCTCACAAACAAAAGTGGCACGAGGTGTTTAATAGGCATGGCTCTTTTCCAAGTGAATTTGGATTCTATTGAATTTGGCAAATTACATAATTTAATAACTTAAATTTAAATTTAAAATAAAATAACATTAAAATAATATCAATTACGCATTTTAAAATTACGTCATTGTATTTCAATTAACTCCATTGCAAAACGATTACAAACATGACAACACATCCTGATTTACACTGAAATTGGTGAATTGCATCAATTATTCAAGTCCGTATTTACAAAACGTACCCGATGTTGTTGTATTGGTCTAGACTCTTTTTGTCCAAAAATAAGGACTAATTTTTTTTTATTTTTTTTTAAGTAGTGTTATATATATTAATTAGTGTACTAATATAGTTATAATATTGTCATTATGCAACTTTTTTCATCAAGAAAAAAAAATTACTTTCTTGTGGCATAAATAGGTAATGGGATTGAGTTCACTAAAGTTCAAATATGACAGAATTTGAAGGTCTTGTCTTCATTATTCGAATCATTCATTTTGTTAGCAGTTAGTCAGGAATTCAATAAAAAGGAGCACAAATTAATGACTACATTATTTTTTTTTTCATAATGTGGGGATATATTTTATGAGTACCAACACATGACAAGGTAACGCCGACATGTCAGCCGCTGTGCCACGTGTCTTGGCCGTTGTGCCGAGGTCATCTTGGATAGGCCGAGGTTACCTCCGAAGATATCGGAATCCGAGATAAGCGGATAGGGGACAAGAGTCCTAGAATAGAGAGGGAACTCAACCTGGATATGGACGAGAGTCCTAAATTGGGAGAAGACTTCAGTTTGGGTAAAGATAAGACTCTTAGAGAGTTTATCCTAATCCCACTGGGAGTCCCAGATTAGCAGTAATCCTAAGTCCATTAGGGCCAAGGCAGTAATCCTAAGTCCATTAGGGCCAAGTTCCTATTGGGACTAGGATTGTATTGGCTATAAAAGAGAGGCACCCCATGGGTCTAAGGTATGTTTTTTATGCTCAAGCTTGTGAGTTGAATAATTGATTGATTATCTTTGAGAGATATTGAGTACTGACTTGATCGTCGGAGTGCCTCCGGGTGGAAGAACCACCGCCGGAGCCTTTTCTTTCTGTGCAGGATAGCAATGTGCCATCTATTCTACTTGTGTTCTACAGTTGAATTACTAAGGTAGGTAGTGTGATCGGAAAATCACTCACACACATAATAAACAATAATGAGATATTACTAAACTTAAATATTAAGAGTTCATTTGGATGAATGTGAATTTTAAATTAAAGGATTTGAGATTAAATTTTTATACAAATATTAGGGAGTAACTATTTTATAGGTGGATTGAAAAATTTAATAAAAAAAAAAAAAGATAAGTTGAGATAGAAATGATATATTTTAATAGAGAAATTCTATAAAACATACCGCAAAAAAAAAAAGTGTCTATCACATGTCGCAATTATGATCTTCATGGTCTTTAGTTATAACACATTATAGCGTTAGATATAATTTAGTTATAACTTCTTATGGTTGTTATTTTGGTTGACTATGTATCAAGTAATAGTTAGTTATGACTCATTCTGATATTAGTTATGACCTATTGTATTTTTTTTTTTTTTATTGAAGATGTGTTGCTTGATTATAATTTATATAATGATCATTTTAGTTATTAATGGAAAGAAACACATGGATGATAAACTTCACATGTTAAATGTAACTAACAATCCAATAAATTATATATCTTCATTAAAATTAATTATGTTTGCATGTCAATAATGATAAATATCACCATTATATTTAAATTTTCATAGATAATAATATGACTTATTATAGTCACTTTATTTTTAATCAAAATAATCATTATTGTTCTTATAATTTAAAAAATGTCATTGACATTTCACTTCAAATAATATTTTTATAAATATTTTCATTTAAAATATTGTCTTTATGTTTAAAAAAAAAAAAAGTTCCCAAAAATAGGGGGCACATGACCCCTCGGGCCCTATGTGGCTCCACCACTGTTTGTTAGGCTCTCAGTATATATCATCTATAAAAAAAATTAAATCGACTCGATAATCGTAATATTTTCATTTTATCGTATTTGTGTATGACAAAATAAATTATTTGAAAATATACCATCTATTTTTAGAGACAGACATAATAAAATGAAGGGTAAATTATAAATACACCCTTGAGATTTGCTTAAAATACGAATTGCCCCCTGTGGTTTGGAAAATTACAAATAGTTCCCTGTTAGAATTTTTTATTTAACAGAATTAATTGAAAAAGTGAAATTTCTAACTGTTCACATATACAATAATAAAATTATTTGAATTATTAATTGAAATAAAATTTTAACATTATTAAAAACTGTTAATTAACTTGATGATTTATTAATAAAATGACCTATTTGTTATGAAATTAAAAACTTTATGGGGCATAATGTAATTTCTAAAACCACATGGGGTAATTTATAATTTAAGTAAACCTCAAGGGATGTGTTTGTAATTTACCCTAAAATGAAAATTTTATGATTTCTTAATCGATCTAATTTTTTACAGATGATATATACTGATAATTAGGGGTGTACGCGGTGGGGTTCGGTTTGGGCAGTTTGAGAGTAAATTTACAAACCAAATGGTGGGTTGGCAGATTAGCGGATTGACAAATTGCGGTTTTGGCGGTTTTTGGCGGATTGACGAATTGTAGAATATTCTAACTAATTATCATATATTTGCATAATATATAATACTAATTTGTATAATATTTTTTAGACATATAACACAAAGTAATTTTATATAATATATTTCATATATATAACCACTAATTTGTAATAAATTTCATATCTTAAATCTCTCTCACACTTATTTTTACATTGATATTTCATTGGAAGTTAAAAAATATATATGTATTAACTATAGCACAACGGAACGGTTCGATTGGCAGATTATAAATTTTAAAGTTTAAACCGCGGTTAGCGGTGCGGATCAATGCGGATCGGTGCGATTTTAGCAAATTGAGCGATATTTTACACAGCCCTACTGATAATTTTACAAAATAAATAATTTTAATTATTAAAATGAGTTGTATAGTAAGCCTCGCGGGCCCTTCAATTTCTTTCAAGTCCCAACCCATAGTAATGCTATACATAAACAAAGTTAGAAAATTATTTACAAACAGAATTCTCATACATAAAAAATTCAAACAAAATAATGTGACATAAACATTTATGTAATTTTAAGCCATAATATGGATGTTTTTGTTTGAAATGAATGAATTATAAAAGGCCACATTATTCTATATAGATTTTTAATTATGTTAATACGGCATTACTCAACAATTTTTTTACCAAATAATAATAACAAGTAGTGGAGTCCATATATGATTTTAAATATGTATCATATATATCTTAATATTATTATTTAAAATCATAATGTTACATTAATAAATATACGTGAGATACATGTATTTATTATGTCAAATGATAATAAATGCACATCAGGTAAAATAAGTAAGAACAAAAGTGTTAGAGATTTTAAAAATTCTATCAAAATTTTTATCAAATATCTCACATAGTTGTGAGACCTATATGAGACGTGATATGAGTTCTACACCCATGTAAAATATTTGATACAAATTTTAGAGCCTCTAACATTATTCTAAGTAAGAAATCCATTTATTTAATAGTATTTTTTGTTATAAATAAGGGCGAAAGAGCAAAAGAGTTGGCAACTATGGGACTCATTCCTGAGGTGCCAATAAGCCCTAGTGGGCCCTAGTGGCCTAACAATTCCGGTGATCGGAATGGGCACCATATCTTAGATTCCGACAAATGCAGAAGCCACAAAATTTGCCATTCTTGACGCCATCGAGGTCAGTGACGGCCACTTCGACACCGCCTTTGTGTGCAGCACGGAGCAACCTCTCGAGTAGGGATGGCAATTTAAACCCGGCCTGACGGGGACCCGATCCCCTGACCCCAATTAGAACGGGTTTTCTCCAAAAATTATCCCCGTAGGGCCGAGGATGGTATTAAAAATTTAATCCCCGATAATTTTCAGACCGGGGACGGTGATAGCTTCCCTAGACCCGACTCCGGTCCCGCCCCCGAACATCCACAAACAAACCCATATATATATATATATATATATGTTTAGGCTTTGTGATATATTATATATATATTTTAGGCTCTCAGGTCTCAAGACTTGGTCAATGGTCTAGAATGAAAACACTCTCTCTCTCTTTCTTTCTTTCTTCTCTCTTTACTCTCTGTGAGAGATGAACCTTCTAGTTTTAAGCCACGGAGAGCTCCTTCCAGATTTGAGCCGCAACGGAGAGCTCCTTCCATATCTGAGTCGCGACAGAGATAGATCGACGATGGAGATCTACCACCACTGGTCGCCCTCTAGCCCCCTCTCAGTGTTCTTCCAATCCGATATATATATATATATATATAGATATAGATATACATTTTGTTGTTGTTGATGTTGATGAAGATGATCATTGATGATGATTTTGTAGACTATTTTTGTTGTTGTTGATGTTGATGATGATAAGAGCCACTGTTTTTTTTTTTTTTTTTTTTTTAGTCGGGAATTTTCAGGGTCGGAAAAACCCAATCCCCGTTAGGGGACGGGACCGAGGAAGATGATAGGTTCTCCGTCGGGAATCGGGGTCGGGGTTGGGGGAATTTTCACCATCGGGAATCGGGGACGGGGAGTGTGATCCCCCGCCCCGCCCTGCCCCGCCCCATCCCATTGCCATTCCTACTCTCGGATAAGCAATGGCCGAAGCTCTTCAGTTAGGTCTCATCAAGTCTTGAGATGAACTATTCATCACTTCCAAGCTCTGGTGCACTTTTGTCGCCCGCGATCTCATTGTACCAACCATCAAAATGAGCAGGGACAGAACTAAGAGAAGATTATGGGGGCCCATGGTCCTCTATTTCTGTGAAAAATATAATTTGTCATAGCATTTTAAAAATATATCTCATTTTATATATAAAATGACCCCTAGTATAAAAAAATACATATCTCATTTTTCTCCTATCTTGCACTCTTTTTTTATTTTGCACTATATCTTTTGACCCTTTTGGTGATGAAATCTTGATTCCGTTCCTGAAAATGAGCCTTCAGTAATATATACTCTTATCCTAATAACATGCATGTAAAATTTAATTTACGTAATCCACGAAAAATAAATTTATTTGGGTGAAAATAAAAATTGAGCAATGAAAAAAGCAACATTTTTTCAAATTGAGATACTCTTTAGGGTAAACTAAATAAGTGTATTTTTTTAAATAAGTATACTTATTTTGATCATCCTAAACAACTCTTCTTATCACTAGCATTGCAGCACCAACACATTAATTTCAAAATCATAATTAAATATAAAAAATTATTTTCTACATAAATTTTTTTTTTCTAAAAAATTATAAATAGGAATAGATATAAGCGTGTTTTTCGTAGCATCTATGACCGTGTGACTATAATCTAGCCTGACACCCAATCATCCCCCCCCCCCCCAAAAACAAGTGACTCTGAGGCACCGTTTGGGAAGCAAAACTGAGGCTATTTTAGCCACGTCTGGACAAATCCCCCCCTCCCCCCAAACAAGTGACTCTGAGGCACCGTTTGGGAAGCAAAACTGAGGCTATTTTAGCCACGTCTGGACAAATTAGGCTTATTTAGCCACGTCCAGACAAAACAAAAATCATTGTGTTGGGTTCATTCCCTTGTGAGGTAAATTTACCAAAATACCCTGAAAAGAGAAGAAGCTATTCTTGGCATTGTTCCCTCAGCGTGACTTTTGGGGTATTGACCCACTGTCACTACTTTTTGACATGGAAGAATTTTGGGTTTTTTTTTCCCCTAAAATAATCATAAAAGAATAAAAATAAATTTTTTAGTTTAATAAAATAAAATATTATATTAAGAGATTGTTTAGGGTGTCCTAAATAAGTATATTTTTTATTTTTTTTGATTACAAAATTGAAAAAAAAATATGAATATTTGAATTACCTTTTTGATTTTTTATGAAAAAATATGTATTAACAAATTGTATAAATTAGTGTGTAGAGAAAAAAAATTTTAAAAAAATGACAAAAATACGGCTCATCTAAAAAAAAAAGTTTTAAATATTTTAATTTTTTGGTTATGTATTTGGTTATGATTTCAGTATAGACTTCTGAAAGTAATATGGAGTTTCAAGTTATGTGTTTGGTTATGAGTTTTAAAAATAATTTATTATTTGAGTTTTATTTTATGTGTTTGGTTACGATTTGAGTGTAGAGTTGTTTTTAACTTTAAAATATTAACATTTTAAATTATTTAAATTTTTTGAATATTTAAATTATTTAAATTTTTTTGTTAAAATAATTTTTTGAATATTGAAATTATTTAAGTTTTTACGCTTTAAATTTTTTTAATATTTATTTTAAATTTTTGCTTATTAAATTTTTTAGATTATTTACATTATTTAAATATTTAAAATAAAATTACAATTAAAATAATATTTAAAATAAAATTAAAATTAAAATTAAAATTAAATATAAAAACAAATTAATGTGTACGAATGAAAAAATGACAAAAACGTAAATTTAAAAAAAATAACGAGAAAAATATGCCTCATTCAAAAATATATAAAAAAAACATAAAAACATAAATTACCATTCGCCCCGTAATTTACAAATAAATGAAACACATAAATAAATAAAAATGTTACTGTATACTAATAAAAATAAATAAGGCAAAAAACGTAAATTAAAGAACAATAAATAAGACAAAAAACGTAAATTTAAAAAAATAAAATTTAATTTCCTACGCTAAATCGAAACCCAACATAAAAAAATTAAAATAAAAAAATAACCAAAATATACCAAATCCAAACCAAAAAAAAAAAATTTAACCAAAAAGCCAAAAAAAAATAATAAAATAAAATAAAATTTAACCAAAAAGCGAAAAAAAAGGGAAAAATATGCCAAATCCAAACCCAAAATAAAAAATAAAAAAAAAAAGGGAAAAAGGGCAATTTGGTAATTTAACAGGATGACATCTCACAAAAAAGCCAAAAAGTCAAAAAAGTCAAAAAACTCTTCCCAAACCAGGCTTTTTAGCCCCAGGCTAAAATAGCCAAAAAAAACTTAAAAGCCAAAAAGTCAACCCACTTCCCAAACGGAGGCTCAGTATCCTAAAATACAAATTTGAGCATTAAAATTGTGTTTAGATTTTAAGTTTATAGAAGAAAAAAATAATGAAATAGAAATTAATTTTTTTCAATAATAAATCCAAATTTAAGATATATAAATTTTATAATACACACCTCAAAAAATGTGTATACCAGATATTCCAGTTATGACTTTTGTAATTGTAGTTATAACACATTGAATTATTAGTTAGTTTGACCTGTTGTAATTATTATTTTAGTTACAAATGAATTAGTTATATCTCATTTGATGTTTGGTTTTGACTCATGATGATCTTAATTATGACTTGGTTATGATTTCTTGTAGATGTTATTTTGATTATGACAAAGAAATCTTTAATTATACTTCAAGTGCTATTTGCTTATATTCCATTGTGATATTTTTAGTTATAACTGAAAATGATTTAATTATGATATGCTTATGGTATACTTTTTGAGAAGTGTATATTAGAGAATGACCCATTGCAGGTAAAATGTTGGGCAAACTGCAAATAGGCGGGACAATTATAAAATAATTAAGCTACATACGAAAATATTTTCTAGTGCAACTCTGACAAACAAAAATAAACTAATACCAAGCACACTAATAAACTTGTATCATACATAGGAGACTAGTACCATCATAAAATAAAATTATGTTTTTACTGTTCCACGTGCAATTTCTCTTAAAGTGTTTTGTGATTGTGATTATGGGTAGGAATCTGGGATTGGAGTATCTTGATCTGTACCTGATACACTGGCCACTGGGGTTGAAACAAGGGATACATAAAACCCCAATTCCAAAGGAGTGCATATTTGGTATGGATGTGAAGTCAGTGTGGGAAGGCATGGAAGAGTGTCAAGAGGCTTGGTCTCACCAAAGCCATTGGTGTCAGCAACTTCTCCTCTAAGAGGCTCCATCATCTCCTTTCCTTTGCCCAAATTCCTCCTGCTGTCAACTAGGTCTCTCTTTCCTCTCGCTCTCTCATTGATTTGTGTCACGAGGGAACTATTTAATGCGGTTTGTTTGAGTTATTTATAATTTTTTTTTATTATAATATTCAGAATTTATGTTCAATAATGTTGGGAACACAGAAATTAAATACAGAATGAGATATAATCCTCTCACAAGGGATGGGTCCCATACATGTAGGCTCCATCCTATGTGAAAAGATTGTGTCTAATTTTGTGTTTAGTTTTTGCGCACATAGACTTACTCATTTATATTAAGCTATTTGGTACAATTTCAATTTACAATTGATTATCTGATAGTTAAAAGAGAAGTGTTTTTAATGTCTACTTTTTAATTATTAATTTTTAACTTAAAATAAGTTGTACCAAACATGTCTAAAATAGTTTTGGTACTAAAATGAAATTCCCAATTTAATTTTCACTTTGATTGAACAGGTGGAGATGAACCCACTTTGGCAGCAAAAAGAACTGAGGGATTACTGCAAATCAAGGGGCATACACATCACTGCATACTCCCCTTTGGGTGCAAGAGGCACCACATGGGGAGACAACCAAATCATGGAGTGTTCTCTACTTGAAGAAATGCTAAGGCCAAAGGCAAAACTACTGCCCAGGTTTGCCCCTAACTTTCCCCCTCATCTTCAAACAATATAGAAAAAGCCTAATTTGATGGACACAAAAATTATTTTTTAAATTTGAGCAATTTGAATTATACAACCAAACAGCAATTTACTCACTATTTTTAAATTAGGGGTGAAAAAAGATGAAGACTAGGTGTTTACTTAAGAGGTATAAGTGTCTAATATGTACTTTGACTAAGAAAATCACTGTTTGGTTGCATGATTTGTGTTGTCTAAATTGTAAAATTATCTTTTTACCCACTGTGTTAGATTTTTACCATTACTTAAATAGGTTTTTAACGAGACGAACCCAAGTTGAGTTCAAATATCTTGATTTTTTATGATGTATAAAAGTTTATCAAGCCTAGTAAATTGTTTGAGTTTACTTTGATAACTTAACAAGTTTTAAAATATATTTAAGCTTAGCTTATTTACATAACAAACTGATCTTGAACAAGTTAAACATAAGTCGAGTTTGAGTAATTTGATTCGTTTAACCGCCCTACTACTGATAAGAAAAGTATATATGAAGGTTTCTCTGAGAGGTGTATAAGCAAGGGGTGAGTTTGGTAGCAAAGAGCTTCAACAAGGAGAGGATGAGAGAGAACCTTGAGATCTTTGATTGCTCACTGACAGAGGAAGAGTCAAAGAAGATCAGTGAGCTCCCTCAGTGCAAAGGAGTCTTCTTAGGAGGCTCTTTCATGGAGCCTCATGATTTGATAAATGAGAGTGATGCAGAGACATAAAACAACAACAATGGCACAAATCAATTAGCATTATAGTATAATCCCTAATCAACAATGATAGAGATCCCCTTTTTTGGAGATCCCTACAATTCCCAAAATGATTCACACCACTCATGATGTCAGCCTCAAACATACATGAGTGGCCCCACACATCATGAGTGGTATGGATTACTTTGGGAGTTGTGAGTATCTCTAAAAAAATGAAATTTCACTTATTTTTCAATCCCTAATATAAGCCCTGTTTGTTAGAGATTATTTTCAGCTTTCAGCTTAATTTAAGCTGTTTTGATATATTTGGTTTAGCTTATGCTTATAGCTTATAGCTTTCACGTTTAATCACCTTATTCTTTGAGTGGGGCAGAGATGCTTTGAGAATAAGTTGAAATCGAAAATTTGAAAGTTATAAGCTATAATTTGTTTTAGACATAAGCTATGCAGTTCACAAATTTACCAAAGGCCATACTTTCAAATAAGTCAAGCTTGACATGTGGAATGTCAGGTTTCATGGCATCTTTTTTTTATTTTTTATTTTTTTGGCAAAACTACACATCTTATGTACCCTGTGAGTTTGGAAAGTTGCTAAATAAGTAACTTATTTATTTATTTAGTACAAGTTGTCACATTATTTTTCTTTTTTTTTGTACATCTTTTTACAAAAAAAAAAAAAAAATCAAAGTCATTAAATAAGCAAATTCCAAACAATCAAACTTCTTTTGGCAACCAGCTTATAAACCAGAGTTATTTGTATTCATTTTTATATTTAGTGCTTTTTTAAAAAAAATTATATATATATATATATTTTACATTCTTTAGGTCCATATTTGAAGACCCTAAAAAAAATTTAAATTCACTAAAAATGAAAATAAGTCAAATTCCAAAAAAAAAAGAAAGAAAAAAAAAATAGTAATAACATGCCTAGCTAATGTGTGAGCTTTGTGCATGCCTGCATCCACACAGACAGTCCGTAGAAATTGAAAATATCCTTCTCAAGTTGAAAGTTGACAATTAAATAGAAAAATAAAAAAAACTTATATTTCAGTGGAGCAGTGAACCAAAAAAAAAAAAAAAAATTACATTTTCTTGATGGTACAACTCTCCTATGTCCATGGTGCAAATTCATTTGTAGTGAAATTTTTTTTCCCACTACTCCATGTATTTGCAATTTCCCCTAGAAAAATTGAGACTATTCAGTGCAATTTTTCTTAAATTAAAAGCTAATAATCAGAAAGAAGAAAGTAGTAACATACACTGTAGCACAGATTCTCCAAAAAAACACAAACAAATAAACAAACAAAGAAGAAGATAGAAGCAGAAAACTATATATATATAAGCAACTCCAATAAGCTGTACCAAACAAGACTATATTAAAATTGGTTTGTGTTGTCATGAAATCGGATGCACTATACAGCACCTTAGATCCAACCAGCCTCTTTACCTGTTCTTTAGCAATAAAAACCTAGGTTCAAATCCCTACTTCGCCCTATACGTGAAGCTAAAGGTGGTCGCACACCAAAGGTTCGATCAGGGGGTTCAAAAAAAAACACAAGAGAAGGCAGAAAAAAAGCTAGGGAAGTGGAGGATTGATTCAAAAAGTGGTACAAACAAAAATAGGAAACAAGCCCAGTATAAGGGTTTTCAGGGACCAGTTCAGAGTACTCGGTGGTGAGGAAAGCAGTTTCAGATAAGGGAATCACTATTGTATCTCTACAAGGAAGGACGGGGATTCCATTAAACGAAAAGCCTCCGTACACCTAATTAGCGAGAGTTTTGACTAGCAGTAGTACCTACACCAACCAAACAAGTGCTTTAACAGGACTTGATACTTAAAAGGAGTTCCTGAAAATATAAGATTTCTGATTTCCAAAACATGAAGAGCCATGATTCACCAAAGCTTGCCCTATATCTCAACTTGGAAAAAAGTTGTAAACCTTGTAAGGTTAAACCTTGGAATTGGAGTCTTTCCTGTCCTAAAGCGATCTGAACCTTTGGTTGCTCAGACCCATTAGCATGATTTATTTGCAAAAAGAAATAGTAAGCACTGAAAAGACCAGTTGACAATCTTACACGCAATATGATAGAAATGTCAACTAATTGATTCGAAACTCATTATAAGCACACGCTATTTTCTTTCAACATTCATGTATTTTGCATGTACAAGTATCTGTCGGATAAAAACATCAAAATAAATCATTCTTAGGATGAACCACATGTAAGAGAATTTATTATTTATTCAGCAAATCAATTAAGGGATTTCATTGTGGGCAACTTAAAGCTTATATTACATAAGGAATCAAAATTCATTTTCCAGGAACTGAAGGTATGTGTAACAATAAAAGAAAGAACTGAGTGGATCCTATCAAAAATGAGAACTCCCATCCGTAGAACCTTCTCGAAGTGAGAGGTACTTTGCAGACTACCTTCTAGCCAAAAACAGGAACCTTCTCTATGACAAAAAATAGAAGACGAGAGAGAGAGAGAGAGAGTACACCTTAAAGACCAACACACTACTCGCACTTGATAGACCGGTATATGTGGCGAACAAAGAGCAAAGCAGCCCGGAAACCAACAGCCCCAAGCATGAGAAAGAAACCATAACAAATGCATGCCATGTACCCAAAGAAAAATGAAGTTTGCATGAAGCCAGACATGTCTGATCTTGCATGGTAGTAATACAAGCAGTAGCCATAGATGAATAAGCCAGTTGATCCACCGCAAAGAAAAGACCTGTGGCAAATCAAGCACACAAATTAGTCCAAAAGACAACAGTCTCATGCCCTTTTTTGTTTTGGCATCACACAGATATCAAAACAACAGAATTTAACCAGCGGCAATTTACCAAACAATATCCTAAATGATGTTGCAAAAGTCTAAGATATTCAAATGCCCTAGTGAAAAACTGAGCCTTCATTTGAAAGATCTAGGCAAATACTTTGCCAACTAGGCCTAAGATGAAATGACATGAATGATTTTGATCCACTGCACATGTACCAGGACATGGTTCGCATTACAAATGGATTCATAAAAAAACTTTTCATCCAATGGTTTAGAATTAGGAGCTTTCTCTAGGTTCATGGATCCAACAGTACCAGGTTACTGTTGCTCCAACCCCATGCATGCATGTAGAGAGTCATGCAAAGATGGCGTATAAGGACCTCCACCTTAAGTGAAAGTCTGAGCTGGGCATATGCAAAACTCTCCCTTCTCTTCACGTTGTTGCCTTTGTTGATTCTCACCATTCACCATTAAGAAGGTAGAAAATTGTGGTGGGTTTGTTTTCCCTCTCTCTCTCTCTCTCTGTATAAATAGAGACGGGAGGGAGAGGATGAATGTATCAAAAAAAGAGTTGTGAGAAGTGTTTGAGAGCTCTGAGTTGAGTAGAGAGAGTGATATACTCCTCCTCCTCCGTTTTGTATTATTGCTCTGTTTTAGTGAAATTCTCATTTATGCACCGTGGACGTAGGCATTGGGCCGAACCACATAAATATTTGTGTTCTGTGTGTGTGTAATTTATATTCTGGGTGTCCATGATCCTAACAAAGTGGTATCAGAGCGAGTTCGGTGTTTTTGGGCAAAACAAAGTGTTTTTCAAAATTTGCCCAGAATTCAAAGTGGTCGAAATCCACTTTTGATCACACCAGGTGAAAGCCCTCGACGAGAATAGCACATTGAAAAAAAACACGTCAAAAATGGAGGTCAGAGAAGGCCGCACGCGCACTTGACGCCGTTCTTAAGCACCGGCGACTGGCCGCACGCGCCTCACGCGTGAACACAGCGGAGAAGACGATCTGACGTCATCCGCTGATGTCATCCAAGCCAAGCCGGAGCCATTGACCACGCCGTTGACCGCAGCCACACCACTGACCAAGCCGCTCGCCAGCCAAGCCACGCCGCCGCCACCGTTGACGTCAACCAAACCGGAAGAATTATCCGGTGCTTCTTAGCCGCACTAGATTCTGCCAATCTAAACCGTTCAACTTGTTTTGGCTTGATCTAAGCCATTCTAAGTTCGTTTTTTATAATCCAATAGTGCTTTCCAACTATTTGGAATATTCCGGACACATTCGTACGGTCTGATTTTGCAAATTATATTTCAAAAATTTGCGGTCTTTATTTTGGCAATCCAAAGTGCTTTTCCGGCTAATTTGACCAATCCAGACTCAACAATGAAACCTGTTTTTCAAAAAGAGATCATTTTCTGTAAAGACAAGTATTGATGGAGGAATCAACATCAACTTCGGGATCTATGATCAAGCTGAATGCTTCCAACTATGCCATTTGGAAGCCCATAATGGAAGATGTCTTGTACTGCCGAGATTTGTTTGACCCCATTGAGCTTCATGGAGTTAAACCAGCAACTGAAACTGACGAAGACTAGAAGCGGAAGAATCGAGAAACCATTAGCCAGATCAGACAATAGATTGATCACAGTGTCTTCCACCATGCCGCCTAGGAGACTAATGCCTATGCTCTTTGGATGAAGTTAGAAGGCATATACCAGTCAAAGACTGCTCGAAACAAAACCCTCCTAATGAGAATACTTGTAAATTTGAAACTGGAAGGCAGTATCTCTGTTGTTGAACACACCAGTGAGTTTCAAAATCTGGTGAACCAACTGGCAACTGTCAAAATGGAGTTAGATAATGAGATGCAGGCCGTATTACTACTCAGTTCTTTGCCAAACAATTGGGAGACGGTGGTGTCTCTCAGCAACTCTACACCAGAAGGAAGACTGACCACGAACATGGTCATTGATGCTTTATTTAGTGAAGAGGCAAGAAAGAAAGATATGGGTGGAGATCAATCCTATACCCTCATCACAGAAAATAAAAGTAGACGCAGAGGCAGGGGACGAAGCAAAAACAAAATATGCAGCAGAGAAAGATCTCAAGACAGAAGGAAATCCAAAGAAGGTACGAACCAGCCAAGGTTCAAGTGTTACCATTGTAGCTAGGAGGGTCACATAAAGAAATATTGCTACGCCTTGAAGGGAGAACAGAAACAAGGCACTAGACAGCCAAAGACCGAAGATGGGAACATTGCAGTTACTATCTCAGAGGATATTGCATTATTCTCTGTTGAAGAAGAAGAATGCCTCCATATATCAGACAACGACACTGAGTGGGTGGTAGATACAGCAGCTTCCTACCACGCTACATCCCAGAAGGAGTTTTTCAGTACATACCAAGCTGGAGATTTTGGTACTGTGAAGATGGGTAACTCCAGTTTTTCGAAGATTGTGGGAATTCGGTGATTGTTCGCATCCAAACCAAAGTTGGGTGCACAATGGTGTTGAAAGATATCAGGCATGTTTTCGATTTACGCCTAAATCTTATCTTAAGGATAGCCTTAGATCGACAAGGCTATGAGAACTACTTCGGCAAAGGCATATAGAAGTTAAAAAAGGGATCTCTGGTGGTAACCAGAGGACAGGCAATTGGCACACTGTACAAGACTCATGTGGAGGTGAATTCAGATAGCCTCAACGCAGCAGAAGATAAGGCGTCATCAAATTTGTGGCACAAAAGGCTGGGTCACACAAGTGAATAAAGGTTGCAGATTCTAGCAAAGAAGTCTCTTATTCCCTTTGACAAAGATGCGAAATTGAATCCTTATGACAACTGCTTGTTTGGGAAGCATCATAGAGTCGCTTTCCATTCATCATGCAGAAAACAATCAGAGTTATTGAGCAGAGTATACTCTGATGTATGCGGTCCCATAGAAGTGGAATCTTTGGATGGCAGAAAATACTTCCTGACGTTTATTGATGATGCATCACGAAAGGTATGAGTTTATGTCCTAAAGACCAAAGCTGAAGTGTTCCAGCATTTTCAGACATTCCATGCTATGGTGGAAAGGGAGACCGGAAAGAAGCTAAGTGTCTCCGAACAGACAATGGAGGTGAGTACACGTCAAAGGAGTTTGAAGCCTATTGTGCTACTTGCGGCATTCGGCATAAGAAGACTATTCCTGGAACCCCACAACACAATGGTGTAGCCGAAAGAATGAACCAAACCATTATGGAGAAGGTCAAATGTATGCTCAAAATGGCAAAGCGACCAAAGCCATTTTGGGAAAAACTGTTCGTGTTGCCTACTATTTGATTAACAGATCGCCATTCATTCCACTGAATTTTCAGATTCCAGAAGAAGTATGGTCTAGAAGGGAGATTTCCTACTCTCACTTGAGAGTGTTTGGGTGCAAAGCATTTGCACATGTATCGAAGGAGCACAGACAGAAGTTGGATGATAAAGCCACTCCATGCATCTTTATTGGCTATGGAGATGAAGAATTTGGATACAGATTATGGGATCCGAAAAACAAGAAGGTCATTCGAAGCTGAGATGTGGTGTTTCAAGAAGGCCAGACCTTAGAAGACTTTGGGCAACCAGCCAAACCCAAAGTTAATGTTTCAGAAATTATTCACAATCCTGCACCATCACAACATGCCACTGATGAAGAAGAGCTACCGCAGCATGCAGCCGATAATGTAGAGTTGCAGGATGGATTTCCAAAAGAAGATCCAGAAGAAGAAGGTGTTGAGCAGGGGGACTCACAACCCTCTCCACCAGAGACTGTTGGTCCACAATTACGAAGATCAACAAGAAAGTCTAAGCCGTCGTCAAAATACCCTACTTTCTGAGTATATTTTGCTTACTGATGAGTGGAAGCCAGAAAGTTTTCAAGAAGCTCAAAATCATAAGGAGAAGAATAGCTAGCAGCAAGCTATGCAAGAAAAGATGCAGTCCTTGGAGAAAAATCAGACTTATGATTTGGTAAACTTCCCCAGGGTCGAAAAGCATTGCAGAACAAATGGGTGTTCAAGTTGAAGAAAGATAGTAGCAGGAAGCTAGTCAAGTATAAGGCCCGATTGGTTGTCAAAGGTTTTTGGCAGAAGAAGGGTATTGATTTTGATGAAATCTTCTCGCTAGTTGTGAAAATGACATCCATTCGAGTAGTTTTGGGACTAGCAGCCAGTTTGAATTTGGAATTTGAACAGATGGATGTGAAGACGGCATTTCTCCATGGTGATCTGAAGAAAGAAATTTACATGGAGCAGCCAGCAGGCTTTGAAGTCAAAGGGAAAGAAAACTTAGTCTGTAGATTGAAGAAGAGTCTCTACGGCCTCAAACAAGCGCCGAGACAGTGGTACAAGAAGTTTGACTCATTCATGGTGGGTCATGAGTACAAGAGAACTGCTCCAAACCAGTGTATTTATGTCAAGAAATTTCCCGGTGGAAACTTCATCATACTCCTACTCTACGTTGATGACATGCTGATCGTTGGACAGGATGCCACAACAATCAGATCACTGAAGAAGGAGTTATCACAGTCCTTTGACATGAAAGGACCTACGCCCTGCACAGCAAATTTTGAGCATGAAAATTATGCGTGACAGGAAAGCCAAGAAGTTGTGGCTGTCACAGGAGAAGTATGTTGAACGGGTGATTGAGAAGTTCAACATGAAAGATGCTGAGCTAGTCAGAAATCCACTGGCTAATCATTTCAAGCTGAGCAAGATTTCTTGTCCCTCCTCTACAAAAGAAAGAGAAGAGATGGAGGCTATTCCCTACTCATCCGCCATAGGGAGTTTGATGTATACTATGGTGTCCACACTACCAAATATTGTTTATGCTGTTAGAGTAGTAAGAAGATTCCTTTCCAATCTAGGAAAAGAGCATTGGGAAGCAGTCGAGTGGATTCTGAGGTACCTTACGGGTACGGCAAAAATGTGTTTGTGCTTTAAAGATGCTAAACTAGTCTTGGAAGGCTATACAGATTCAAATATGGCGGGAGATCTTGATGGTAGGAAATCTACATCAGGATTTATGTTCACTTTCGCAAGGAAAGCTGTATCTTGGCAGTCCAAACAGTAGAAGTGTGTTGCTTTATCCACAACCGAAGCAGAGTATATTGCCGCAGTGGAAGCTGGGAAAGAGATGTTGTGGTTAAAACGGTTTCTCCAAGAGTTGGGATTAAAGCAAGAAAAGTTCACGGTACATTGTGATAGCCAGAGTGCCATAGACCTAAGCAAGAATTCAATGTACCATTCTCGCACAAAGCACATTGATGTTTGGTATCATTGGATACGCGAAGTGATGGAAAAGCAGTTATTGGAACTGGTCAAGATCCACACAGATAAGAATCCAGCTGACATGCTTACAAAGATGGTCTCAAGAGACAAACTCGAAATTTGCAGGGACATTGCAGGGATGGACTTCAAGTGAGAAGTCAGTCATGCATGTGGGTATGGAGGGGGAGAATTGTTGCTCCAACCCCATGCATGCATGTAGAGAGTCATGCAAAGATGGCATATAAGGACCCCCACCTCAAGTGAAAGTCTGAGCTGGGCATCTGCAAAACTCTCCCTTCTCTTCACGTTGTTGCCTTTGTTGATTCTCACCATTCACCATTAAGAAGGTAGAAAATTGTGGTGGGTTTGTTTTCCCTCTCTCTCTCTCTCTCTCTTTGTGTATAAATAGAGACGGGAGGGAGAGGATGAATGTATCAAAAAAAAAAAGAGAGTTGTGAGAAGTGTTTGAGAGCTCTGAGTTGAGTAGAGAGAGTGAGATACTCTTCCTCCTCCGTTTTGTATTATTGCTCTGTTTTAGTGAAATTCTCATTTATGCACCGTGGACGTAGGCATTGGGCCGAACCACGTAAATATTTGTGTTCTCTATGTGTGTAATTTATATTCTAGGTGTCCATGATCCTAACAGTTACCTCCATACAAGACTTTTGGCACAAAATGTACACGTCCCAAGATGACATACGGCCCAATCAAGCGCCAGCACCTAGACAACCCAGGTCACTCCCTCCATGCCATCTCCAAAGACCTTGTGCTTCCCGGATGTCAAAAACCTCAAGCTTGCACGGAGCACTTGGCTTGCAACAGCCCCTGCGAGTATGCCTCATTTCTCACGATACGATACCTAAGCTCAGAGCATGGCCTAGGTACCTCACTCAGGACCACCAAAAGACTCGTGAATTGGGGCTATAGTTCAAGGGTTCGTCCAACCACACACCAAGCTACCCCTCGGGGACAAGGCACACTCAGACCAATCTTAGAGAGGGGCCTTTGTCCAAGGCACGTGATACCTTAATGGTTGTATCATACCTACCTCCTAAGCCATTTTAACACAACGGATGGGGACACATCATACCTACCAACTATCTGGATATGATACGTCCCCTAATGTTATGCTAAGGTTGCAGAGTAGACATATAAGCTAGGATTTTAAACTCTAGTATTCCATTTCTTATGTATCAAGATCCTGTAAGATCATGTCCCATGTCACTTAAGTTGTATTTGGTTAGGAGATTTCGGAAGGGATTTGGAAAGAGAAAAGAGAAAAGATAGGTGAAATTAGGTGAAATGTAGGTATATTTTATACATTTCACCTAATTTCACACACTTTTTCTCTTCCCTTTTCCAAATCTCTCCCCAAATCCCACAACCAAACACAACCTTAAGTAGCGATGTGTCCATCATGTGACCAGAAGTGGTTATGGAACACACTCTGCAAATTGTAAGGCTATAATACAATCGTGGAAAAGCCAAGCTTCAATTTTTAAAATGTCAGCAAAATTATTAGGCTAAACTAAAGAATATTATAATCTTATGAAAAAAGTGGATCTCTTAATGGCATGGATATAAGTTATAAGGCTATGTGACAGGAAAAACACAAAATTTGAATTTTTCGACTGTACATCTAGTTAGTTGTATGGGAAAAAAAATTCATGTTCCAAAAAATATAGGGGTAAGTAGCTATTTATGAAGCACGGGTAAGGGTACAAGTACTGGTACTGGTACGATATGGGTACGTTGATATGTAAAAATCCAAAAAAAGTAAAGTACAGGTATGGCTTGGTTTGTTTCTAAAAAAAATATTTATTTTTAATTTAGAATAATGTAAAAATTGATTAAATAGTTTCATTTGTTAAGATCCAACTTATAATTAACATTTAATGCCAAAAGTAAAGGTATCAATCAAAATTAAATGTCAATATATTAAATAACTTATAAATTATAGTTTAATTCTAAATAATGCTAAGCATAAAATTAAAAATAAAAAAGAAATCTAGTAAAAAAAATTTATCTTTGTAGTAGAAAAAAATATTCTTGGATATATACTAGGGTACATCTAGGTACGCTAAAAATTAAGAAGAAAAAATTTGAGTCCGTAAATCGTGTATCCGGTATATATGCAGAACTATCATACGAAGTATCATACGCCGATAAATACTGTAAGATTTCTAAATAGCTTTCTGTATCTCATATATTCAATGTGTATTGATTACAACCAGACCTTAGAATATATAGAGCCCTAACTCCTAAACCAAAAAGGAAATACAAATATAATACGATCATGACTCTAATAGGACTCTAATACAATCATGCCTCTAATAGGACTCTAAGTTAATTTGTAAGATTCACAATATATTTTGCAATATATTCTCACACCCCCGCTCAAACTCAATGTGTTTTAGCAGAAAACACGGAGAGTTTGCTAAGAAGAAACTGAAACCGAACAGTAGTGTGAGTCTTGATGAAGAAGTCCGCAAGTTGCAAAGCCGAAGGGATGAAAGGAAGCGAGATGACAATTAATCTCAATGTGTTTTGTCTGCTCATGGAAGATAGTATTGTGGCGATTGTCACAATAGAGAGAGGTCGGAGAAGACGAAGAGACACCCAAATTAGACAAAAGACAACGAAGCCAAACAATCTCAACAGTGACATAAGCCATAGCACGATACTCAGCTTCGGCAGTAGAACGAGCAACGACTAATTGTTTCTTACTTTTCCAAGAGATCAAAGAATCACCAAGAAACATACAGAAACTAGACGTAGACTTGCGATCAGTAACATCACCAGCTCAATCAGAGTCAGCATAGGCCACCAAGTCCAAAAAGGAAGTAGAGGACAATAGTAAGCCTTGAAATATGGTACCCCTGAAATAGCGAAGAATACGAACCAAAGCAGCCCAATGGGTGGAGCGAGGAGCAGAAACGAACTGACTAACCACATGAATAGCATAAACAAGATTAGGGCGAGTGACAGTCAGATAAACTAAACCCACAAGCTCGCGATATAAAGTAGGATCATCTAGAGGGACACCATCAGTAGAATTAAGCTTCACATTAAGCTCAATAGGTGTATCAGAAACCTTAGTATCGGTAAGACCAACACGGTGAATGACTTCATTAGCATACTTAGCCTGAGACAGAAAATAGCCCTTTGGAAAAGAAGCAATCTCAATACCAAGAAAATCCCGTAATGGACCCAGATCTTTCATTTCAAAGGTGCGGAAGACATGCTGCTTGACCTCAGAGATAGCAGAAGAGTTAGAGCCAGTGATGATCATATCATCCACATAGAGTAAGAGAGCAACAAAACCAGCCGATGTATGTCTCAGAAATAAAGCAGAGTCGGAAGCAAAAGAATAAAACCCAAGCTTGGTAACAGCAGTCTGAAAGCGATCATACCAAGCAAGATGAGATTGCTTCAGACCATACAGAGCACGCCGAAGACGACAAACTTGGCCAGAGGAATGGGGAAGACCTGGAGAAGGACGCATGTAAACCTCCTCAATGAGATGGTCATTAAGAAAAGCATTCTTAACATTCATCTGATAAAGAGGCCAAGAACGAATAGCAACGACAGAGATCAAAGTACGGACAGTAATCATCTTGGCACCAGGAGCAAATGTCTCCTCATAATCAATGCCATACTCCAGAGAGAAACCTTTGGCAACCAGACGAGCTTTGTAGTGCTCAAGAGACCCATCAGAATGAGTCTTGACTTTGTAGACCCATTTGCAACCAACCAAGTTCTTACCAGCAAGCAAATGAACCAACTCTCAAGTACTAGTTTTCTGTAGAGCAGACAACTCATCCTCTATAGCGTGAACCCAATGAGGATCCTAACATGCCTCTTTGTAAGACTGAGATTCTAAAAAATAGTGAATAGCAGACAAAAAAGTACGATATGAAGCAAAAAAACATGTATTAGACCAACCTAACCTGTTTGGAGGATGACGCGCTCGAGTAGGATATCGGTGTGCGCAAAGAAGATCGAGTCGGCGATGGGAGGATCGCCATAGAGGTAGAGACAACCGGTGGAGGCGGAGCCTTGCGACGAGAATAAACTAACAACAAAGGAGGAGAAGAAACGGAAGGAGAAAAAGCAACCAGAGGTGAAGCAGAAGGAGAAGATGAAACAAGCTCAGGAGGAACTGTGGAGATGTACTCATTAGACGGTACCTCAGAAGGAAATAGATCAATGTGAACCAAATCCTCTTTGGAAACTAGAGCAGTGATAGGAGGAAGCTGAAAGTAAGGCAGATGTTCGAGAAAAGAAACATGATAGGAGATATAAAGACGACGGGAAACAGGGTCGTAACACCGATAGTCTTTCTGAGTAGGACTATAACCCAAAAAGACACAAAGGACAGACAAGGCACTAATTTGATCCTATCTTTGCGGGAAGAAGGACAAAACAGGCAGACCCAAACACACGAAGGAGGGAATAATTAGGAAGTTGGGAGAACAAAGCCTTATAAGGAGACCGACTACAAAGAATGGGAGTAGGCATGCGGTTGAGAAGAAAAGTAGTAGTAAGAACTGTCTCCCCCTAGAATGGAGCTGGAACTGAGGTAGAGAGAAGAAGAGACCTAGATGTCTCAAGGACATGACGATGTTTACGCTTGGCGCGACCATTTTGGGCAGGTGTATCTGTACAGAAAGTTTGGTGAATGGTACCCAAATTGGCCAAATACTCACAAAACTCAGTTTTAAAACATTCCCCACCCAAGTCAGACCGCAACACTTTAATGGACCCAAACTGTGTAGTGATCATAGACTGAAAGGTACGGTATATCTGATAAAAATCGGACTTGTGAGTCATAAGATAAACCTAAGTGTAACGGGTGCAGTTATCAACAAATGACACATGGTATGCAGAACCCCCTTTGGTGAGAACAGGAGAAGGGCCCCAAACATCAGTATGAACTAAAAAAAATTGTGTATTAGAGATAGAAGTGCTTTTACGAAAAGATAAGGCTGTCATCTTGGCGAATTTACACCCTTGACATTCAGTAAGTTCACTAGGAAAAACTTTACCTAAGATACCTGATTGAGCCAAAGATCGTAAGCAGTCAACAAACAAATGCCCTAATCTAGAATACCACAAGTAGAAAGGACTGGACAGAGAATCTAACTGAAAAGAGAAAAAGACAGTTGGAGAGGTTGTCAAAGGCAAATGCAAGCTCTCTACCACATAGAGGTCCCCAACTCTACGACTAGTCCCAATCTGCTGCTTAGACATCCGATCCTGCACAGAATAGATAGAAGAGGAAAAGATAACATCAAAACCAGAGACGTCAAGTTGACTGATAGATAATAAACTGACAGATAACTGAGGAACATAAAAAACAGATGAAGTAGAGACAGCAGACATAGTAGACGGTAGGACAGACCCAATAGACATACCAGACCCATTAGCAGCATTAACAGTAATAGGAAAGGGAGGAGGAGTGCAATTTTGAAGTAAGGAGAGATGGGGAGTCATATGATGAGAGGCACCAGAGTCAAAAAGTCAGACAAACAAAGAAATACCAGAAGAAGACCCAAGCAAACCTGAATGAAGAGAGGAAACAATGGAGGCAGACAGAAATGGCTGGGAGGTACACAATGTATGTTGAAACTGACTAATCTGAGCAGTCAAGGAAGCTAAGTTAGGATCAAGAATCGGAGCAGATGCAGTAGAATCGGTGAGAGGCCGAATGGTACTCAAAGGAGGAGCGCAAAACTTAATCAGCAAGTGCTGAGAAGACGAGGCAAACACAGACAAAGCAGACAAACATCCCTTCTTGGGACAATGATACTTCCAATGACCCCTCTGATGGCAGAAGGCACACTCATCTAGAGCCAGTGGTCCTTTCTTGGGATTTGTAAAAGATTGAAGCTTATGGGTATCCGACATCAAAGTGAACCAAAGTTATAGAATTTTGGGGTCAAATTATAATAATAGGAAATATACCACTATTTCAGTACTTAGAACACACAGGGGAGAGAGCCAGTCCAAGTGTCATAGTCAGTGAAATTTTGGGTTCAAAGTGTAAATACCAACAAATCAGTTATATGTATCACAGCCAGGACTGATTGCGAACCAAAGAAGCTTCAAAAGACGGGACGGAGTCGCGATGGCTAAAGACGATCGCGAGGTGAGTCGCGATGGCTGTAGACGACTGCGGAAGACGATCGCGACCTGAATCAAAAGCACGGCGATGACGTTTGCGAACCAGAGGGACTGAGTTCGCGAACCAGAAGTACCAGAACTGAGTCGCGACGAAGCAGGGAGCTAAAGCTGATCGCGAGTTGCTGATGATGATTGAAGATGATCACGACCCACTAACCAGAGAGACCCACGAACCCTAAGTCGCGACTATGAAGAAGATCAAAGAACAGAGATGACTTCGAACAATAGGCAACAACTTCAAACAACAGATGTGGACGCCGGCCAGAATTAGGGTTTCGAACATGGCTCTGATACCATGTAAGATTTCTGAATAGCTTTTTGTATCTCATATAGTCAATGTGTATCGATTACAATCAGACCTTAAAATATATATAGCCGCAACTCCTAAACCAAAAAGGAAATACAAATACAATACGATCATGACTCTAATAGGACTCTAATACAATCATGCCTCTAATAGGAAGTTAATTTGTAAGATTCACAATATATTTCGCAACATATTGTCACAAATACCAGTACGGATATGGCATATTTTTCGAAGTACCCATGCTTTATAGGTAACCATTGACCAATTTGAACAATCAAAAACTATTCAATTAGTAGTTAAAAAATGAGTCATCCATAAGAGGCAAGGACTTGGCAAGACAAAAAAGCATAATAACATACAAGGCAAAGCAGTATCATATGCAGAAAATGAAGACGAATAAGCTGAAATATATGTTACAACACTTGTGTACCTCCACCACCATTCATGATCTTCAGCAGCAAGCTGAAAGTATATCAATGCCACAGTAATGAAAGCAGTTACGATCAAAAGGATAATGAAGACAATAAACAGGATGCTGTATATTGTGTAAATTCTGTGACCCCACACACTAGCAAATATGTAGTAAAGTTCAATGTAGATAGCACTGAAAGGCAAAAACCCTGCCATGGCCATCTGAGGAAGAGTACTCCTGTACCACGGCAACTGTGGAATTTCTCTAGGATACTTTGTGGTGCGGCATGGAGCTTGGAAATCAGTTTTGCTATTTTTCCCAGCAATCCCACCCAACACAAGCAAGGGCGATGTCACTAACATCCATATCAGAACTATTACCACAATCGTCCCAAAAGGCAGTGCTGCAGTAGAACTGTATACAATAGCAACAGTGTTAAGGAAGCAGAATGTGAGAAACAGAGGCCCACAGAAAAGGGATCCCGTCAGCAACAAATTCCTCACCTGTCAATGCAAATTACAATTCTGATTAATCCACCAGGTTTCACTTTGCAAAGCATTAAATTTTAAGCCAAAATGCAGCATATGAGATCCACCAGCACTTACCCAGTTGGTCCCTTCAAGCTGACAATAGAAAGAGGTTGCTACATAACCTGCAATTCCTGAAGTGAGTGCATATATGACCACCAGTGCAGTAAATAGAGCTCCTCGGTTGTATGGATAAAATACACCCACCAATGCAAGCAGAAAAATAAATACTGTACTGCAGACGAACGTAAAGAAATATTTAAATAAGTCAAAACAAGTTGATTAAAAGATTTGATAAATTAAACATTACTATGCTGGACCACAATGAGCTTGCAGAAGTACTTACAGAGTAAACAGCTGGGTGCCAGAACCTAGGGCTGCAGCAAATAAAGATTTATGTTTCGGGAATCGAAATACATCACCATGAATATACTTCCATCCTGTCTCCTCTTGGTCATCAGCTGACTCCTCATCATGTGCATACCTTTCAACAAATTCAATGGATAGAATATACAATAAAGAAGGATACAATGCAAATTTATTGAAACACCAATCATAATTATTGAATCACAGATGCATAATTATTACTCACTTGATAAAATCATTCTTGAGGACCCGCATGAGAATCGTTGCAAGAAAACCAGTTAAGAGGAGAACTGTGACGCATGAGTTTACAATTGAAAACCAATGAATCTCTAAGTGATGCGGTAAAGAAGAAGTCTGAGAGAATTTTTCCATCCTATTCTCGAATGGAATGTTTGTTTCCTTCCATTTCACTGTATAAGTGAACTCGACATCAACTTCCTTGTCCTCTGTCAGGTCAACAACAGAATGAGGATCCATTCGAGCATTGACCTCAATCACACGGTCCTTATTGTACAGTATATCAAAATGGATATGCTTGAAAAGGAAGTATTTGTAATCATTTGGGTCAGATCTGCCTTCCCTGTCAACCTTTCCTATGAAACCCCAAATGGGCAAGTCATCATAGTACATCTGGAAGTAATAGTCTTTCAAGACTGCAGTTCGGAACTGAGCAACTTCTTCCTTTGTCAGCCTCTTTCTGCAAACAACTTCAGAATCTTTATCAACTAAGAAGTCAAGTGTATAAGGTGCACTGACAAGACGATCCCCATTCAACACCTCACCCAAGGCTTCCTTCTTCTCTTTCATATGATCTGCCATTGCAATCAAGCACATACTTAATAAACAAATAAAGAAACTATAGCTCCACTTCAACATCATATTGTTTTTGAAATTTTAGAGGAAAATTTTAATATGTATTTGATGGAAAACACTCCTATATAAATTCTTCCAAAAGTTTCTATTTTGTTTCAATTTCAGAATCTACTTTCTGAAAAAATTTCAAAAATAATAAAAACTAGTTTGGTAAAAGAAATTGAAAAAATAAAAATAAAAACACAATTACACTAGAAATAATTTTTGGGAAGGAATAATTTTCAAATGATTTTATCTTTTGGGGAAGGAATAATTTTTTTTTTTTTTAATTCGATAGTATCTTTATAGTGTTTTATTTTGTCAAAAGAAAATTTAGAAAAAAAGATTCTAAAAAACAAGACCAAAATGCTTTTTACCCAAAGCTACTTGTTGACACGTAAAATTTTTGAGTAAATTACATCATTAGTCCCTATAATTTAGGCGAAGTGTCACTTTAGTCTCCGTAGTTTCAATTGAAATGTGGTCCCCCGATTATTCATTGTTAACATTTTGAACAGAAAAAAGTCACATGCAAAACTAGAGAGAGCAAAGTTGAATTTAAAACAAACTACTCCACTTTGGTCCCTCTAGTTTTGCAAGTGATCATATTCCATTCCAAATTCCAACCGTAAATAACGAAGAGACCACATTGCACCAAAATTGAAAGTGTAAGTGTCAAGTTATTCAAATTGAAACTATGGACACTTTGCCTAAACTAAAGGGAGTGTAAATTACTCAAAAAATTTCAGAACCATATCATTAACTGACATTTTTATTTTGAAGCCTTTTCGGAAGCTTCACGTCTTCTCCAATTGCTTCAGGTAAGAAATGCATTTATATATTCAAGTGCCCATCACATTTATGTATAAAGAAAATTTCACAAGTACATAATTTTATTTTATTTTTTGATAGCCTGTAAGAAAATTTCAATGTAAATCGTAAAAACACAGAAAATTTCACAAGTACATTATTTTGTTTTGGATAGATTGTAAATAAATAAATAAAAAATCACAAAATTACAAGCGAAGAACAACACCTGGAAAACAGAAGGGAAGGTCGAAATATCGGTATGTTTCACTGTAACCAAACAATAAATACAACAACAACAAAAAATAAAAATAAAAATTAGGAAATGTCACGTAAAATGTCAGCAAAGTCAGATATAAAGAGTAACTAAATAGCTCGCATTGCACATTTCAAGCATTCATATACATGTATTTGAATTACAATCCATTTGCATAAACAGATCTAAGAGATCAATCAATCAGCGATCAAAAAAGGAGAGTGATACAGATATATATGTGTGTGTGTGTGTGTGTGTGTGTGTGTAGAGAGAGAGAGAGAGAGAGAGAGAATGTACCTGGGATTGTGAAAGGGACCGACCTTGTTAGAGTAGAGAGGGACGGGGTCGGAGGATTGATAGCGATGATCGGAGGCGTCTGATCGCACTTGGATACAGAGACACGTTACGAGTACGCCGATGATGAGGAACCACATTCGCTTCTCCATTGTTGTTGTTCTCTGGTTTCTGTGTATGAGAGAGAGAGAGAGAGAGAGAGAGAGATTAATGGAAAATGGAAGTGGAAGTCGAAATGGATTTGTTGTAACCAACACACATCTTTGGGGAATAAGAAATAATTATTCTATATGGGAAGGAGCATACCACAAAAAACGTTTTCGTCACACTCTCCCTCCAAAGTTGTGGTTACGGGATATTTGATAAGGGAATAGCTTCCTCCAGTTTGATCCGAACTGAGGGTATTATTGGATTTGTAAAATTTATTATGAAAAATTCTATTTCCACACGTATAGTTAGCTCAGACCACATACTTAATGAAATATTAATCTAATGACAATTATATCCTAAATAAAAATGTCCATAGTAGACATCCAGTAAAATCGATAATATTATATGAAAAAATTCTTAGTACACAACTTTTAAGAATAAAAAATTTTCAATATGCACCTTTTTAGTTAAAAATAATAATAATAAAAAAAAAAAAAAATTAATCTTAATTTTTTCATTATTGTCACATTGCTGGAGAGGATTCCAAACATGGTTTTATCAATCTCTTCAAGTGAGCATCCAGACCATTGTTCAACAGGTTAACGCAATCCGTTGAAATTTTCAAGCTCTCTGTCTCCAACTTCTGCTCCAATATGGTCTTTAAAGAACTGGTATTGGGCAGCTCACCACTAGGCAAGAGTCAATATAAAAGCAAGTTGCTGATTTCCTTTTCCAATTAGAGAGATGCCAAGAGGAGCTGTGACAGGGCTTCTCTGATGAGTGCTTGGGATTCGAGCTTGCTCAACTTCTTCGCCCTCTTCCATAGAGGTTACTTAAGGAGGTGGTGCAGTACCTAAAGAAAGCATCTCGGTGGCGCTTTCTTTGTTCCTGAATTTTAGGAACAGAATCTTCACATCCAACGCTATGAATCTTTCCCATGAGGCCCAAGAGAACTGGGACGGTCCTTAAACTTTCGATCACGAAGATTTGGTGTCCTTCCCTTCCGTGGAGACTGAGGAAACACATCTGTACAGAGTGACTGAAGATTACTTCTTTGATACCCATTTCGCACTTTAACATTCAATGAACAGCCCGTTTTGCTCTCTTTCGGTGGGGGCGTCTTAGCAACGCATGCATTTTTTTATAATACCTCGGAGAAGCCGATTATGAAGACAGATGTTATCTCTCCCTATCGTACCAATGCAGTGCTTATCAAACTCCGATTTGCTAATCTTAAGACTCAAGTATCGGTTCAAAAGATGAAAGTATTTCTCTGATTTCTCGCGACCAAGCTTCCTTTCAATCTCAAATTTCGATTCTATAGTGTCTACTCGGTTGACGATTTTTTTTTTTTTTGTTCTCTGAGAAGGGAGATCTTCAATAGAGCAAAATTCTTCACTGTGAATCTTTATTTTGATTGTTCTAGTATTGTGGGTCTACAAATTTTCAAATCGTAGCGGTAACAGTGCATGTGGAAGGAGAGACAAGTGTGTGGATGGAGGATTGAAGGAGTGTGTACAATGATACGAGTGAATGGTACAATTGATATATTTAGTGTGTGGATTGAGAAAATTAATTAATAATTAAATTATAAAAGGGTGTGTATTGAGAAATAATGTGGATTGAGATAATTTAGTGTGTGGAAATAGAATTTCTCATTTATTATAGATTCTATTTTGATAATTTGAATCGTTAAATATATAAAATTTATCAAGCATTATATGTCTGTAAAATATTACGTTGATCGAATATCGATAACTATGTGTTCAAATTAGATTTTTGTAAGCCGTTTATTTTTTATCATCTATTTTTTTTATACAAAACGGATTTGATCACATAGCTATCGATATCTGATCAACGTGATTTTTTATAATTATTTAGTATTCTACGAGTTCTATATATTAAACGGTTCGAATTATCGAAACGAAACCTATGATAAGCTCCCACAGGTCCAACAGTATCCTCCAGTCTGTGATTGGACTGGAGGGAAGGCATCCCCATTTGATAACATGATTTACCTTTTAAAATAAAATTGATTAAGTGATAATTAAATAAATTGATTTAATAATTATTATTAATATTATTTAAATTTTAATTATTTTTAAAATATAAATTAAAATTTAAAAAAAATTTAAGTCATATAAAACTTATTTAATTATGACTAAATTTATAAATATTAAACATAATATCAATAAATACTATTATAAACTCACCACCACCACAACCACTATCATCATGTCACCGTCACTAGTACTACTATAGCTACCACCATCACTATAACCACGACTATCATGTCACTGTTACTGTTACTACTACCACCGCCACCGCAACAGCCACCGCCACCGCTATTATTACAGCCACCGCCATTATTATGCCACCGCTACTGTTACTACCTCCACCAACGCCACCACCACCACCATCACTACTGTTACACCACCACCACTGCTACCACTACCACCATTATTACAACTACCACCACCATCACTACCGTTAGCACCACTACTACTATTGGCATTATAACAACACCATCATTTACTACTGTAGGGAAGGGTTCGGTGTGAGTAGTGATTAGAGAGGCAAAACTATACTAATAGTCCAACAATGGTGGGATGACTGGAGAATGAGTAGCTAGGTGAGGGTGAAGCAAGTAGATCAAAAAGAAATGTACGGCAGTGTACAAATGGGTAGCATCTCTCCTAAATCCCCAATAATTCTCCTTTGGACCTTGGGAAATTGGGTCATATTTATAGACTTTTTATTGGTACCAAGAGAATACCAAGTGGCCCAACAGAGAGAAGACAAGTGTTCCTAAGGATCACATAGAATATTCTGCCTTGAGCCACTAGGCTGAAGGTGTCACGCGTCCCTCTATAAGTACTATCTGTCTACCTCTACAACTACCTTTTTTAGCCTCAGCAAGTGTAGTTGCGACGGAAGTGTTTGGCGCTGCAACTACCTTTTGAGCCTCAACAAATGCAGCTGCGACGGGAGTGCTTGTCGCTTCACTTGTTTTCTCAGCTTGAACCTCAGCAAGTTCACTTACAGCAGTAAACCTTGCTGCTACATTTGCCTTCTCAATTCTATTTAGCTAATATATCAGCCATGTTATCGTGTTCACCTCAGCAAAGCCTGCACCCTTAGCCACCTAACCACAAACTCCCCAGCTTTCCAGGGTGAAGGCCACAACCAAGCCTGCTATTAGCCATGCTATGCCTTAGTACTAAGCCCAAAGAGGCACCCTTGGTCCTGCCTGTGCAACCAAGGCAAGTCTATGACTTGGATAAATGGAAAGAGAGTCCCTTGTAGTTGGGCTGCCCTACACCCATCTTCGCGGGGTTACTGCGGTATACAGGTATCTCTGAGCCTGCTATCAGCTCTAACCAGTAAGCCTTGGGGCCTACTATCAGCATCAAGCTAGTGAGCTTCGGGCCTACTATCAACGCCGAACTAAAAAAGACTTTAGGAGCCTGCTATCAGCCTTAGGCTAGTAATGCCTTGGGGCCTACTATCAGTGCCAAGCATTAGCCTCTACTTGTGGAGGGGAAGCTTCTCCCAAAAGTTGCTACCACCTTGGCGGGGTGGTCTCTCTGCAAGTTAGTTACGGTGGCTGTAGTTGCTGCGACAGTCATTTTCCGTGGGAAGTTCAGATGGTAGTCCCGACAATATTAGAGATGGCGGTACTAACAAAATGCCTCCACAACTTGGTCGTTGCAAGTGTTGCCTCTGCAACTTAGTTGCTTCGGTTTTCTCTTTTCCTCAGCAACTTCAGATGGCGGTGGAATCAACAATATTAGGAATGGCGGCGCTGAGTTAAAGTGCCTCAGCAACTTGACCGTTACAAGTGTTGCCTTTGTAACTTAGTTGCTTCAGTTTTCTCTTTCCCTTAACAACTTCAGATGGCAGTGGAATCGACAATTTTGGAAATGGCGGCGTTAAGTTAAAGTGCCTTAGCAACTTGACCACTGCAAGTGCTGCCTCTACAACTTCACTTAGACACTTTCCTTCGTGGAGTCTGTTCAGATCTTTGGCAAGTTGAAACTGCTTCGGCCCGCTGTTGGCCTACTTTCCTTGGGCTTTAGCCCATGCTCCTTTAGACATTCTTGGTCACCCAAAAGGGGCGACCTTAGCATTTAAGCCCATACTTAATTTGGAGTTTAATTTCTGACCCTCTACAATTATCACTACCATCGTTACTATCACCACCACCACCATGCCACTACCATTACCACTACGACCACCACCATTATGCCATTGCTATTGCCACCACCACTATCATCACAATGTAAATATTAAAATATATAATTCAAAAATAATAAATTTCAAATTTAATTTTATACATATCAAATAATTTATTTTTAATTTAGTACTTAAATTTTTATCAAACAGTTTTTCAACTTAAAAAATTTAATATTTAGTTTTCAATACTTAATTTTCAGTTTTCACTTTTATCAAACAACACCTACGACGACCTCTTTAAAGTTAAAAAGTTGATTTTTCTAATTTTTTTATTATATTATTTTTTGATTTTTATATATTATTTTTAAAAAATTAAACAATTAAAAAGTTAATTTTTAATCTGCTTCTCAAAATAGGCTGAAGTTAGGATGGTTGTGATGAGTTTTTTTGTTTTTTTAAAATAATTTTTTATACTAAGCAGGATTGACTCAAGACAAATTAAGACCTAAAGTAATAAATTAAAATGAGATCTATTATAATTTTTTTAATATTATTATAAAAATATTATTTAAAAATTATTTTTTTAGGATTTTGACATATGTAATTACCAATTCAATTTTCATATCAAGTTTTGTTAATTTATTTTTTTAAATTAATAGTATAGTTTATCCACTTAATCACTTTTATGTCATTTTATTAACAATACATGCATTTGGAAATGACTAAACTTTTTTTTTACATAGTTTAACATTTCAATTAATTCTAAAAATTCTTGAAAAGTTTTATTGTTTCATTATAAAATTTCTCATCAATTTATAAGAAAATGTCACAATAAAGAGTAAGAAACATTTATAAAATTTGTTAATTTGTATATATTATTCATATTAGAGATTTATTTCACGTTAATAAAAGAAACTAATAAAAAAATATATTTATATAATATTACTCATTTGAAATAATAATTTTAGGCCTTTTATTCTTAATGGGTGGAGCCTTTTTCTAATTAAAGAATGATAAAACTATATAGGCCTTAACTATAATTTTTTAAATTTTGGGACCTTAATAACATTTGTGGTTTAAAGCATTGGCTTTGGTGGCCTAACGCTTAGGCCGAGCCTGACACCAGGATCTCTCAATTATTAATAAATATCATTTTACTCTTTTATTTATGAATCTATATGTTTTAATCTCTTTATTTATAAAATGTATCACTTTTACCTCTCTAGACCACCTCAACAAAGGATGTATTTGTATGATTTTTATAGTTACGGAGTCAATATATACAAATTTATAGAAGAAATATGGGTGAAGTGATATTTATTAAAACTCATTAAATTTTCAAGTGAAATTTGAATAACATACTACTTGTGTTAATGTAACAGTTCCAACGGAGGATGGGTCGGGCTGATCCACACTTCTAATGGGTCTGCTGGCCTTGAAGTCCACGGAGTGTGCCTGCAAAAAGGTCTAAGAGGGGAGGTAATCCCTCGACGGACACTCCTACAATCGAGTTAAGATAGAGTAGATTGATTGTGGAGAGAGAGAGAGAAGAGAGTGATGAAGAACTTAACCTTTAACGTATCTCGGAAGCTTCCTTATATCCTTTACTCATCATTTTCTTGTCCATTCCAGACTATCTTGTTAGCCGAAAGTCTATATTCTAGCTCGCATCGTTCATGGTGAGTCTGTATCCTCCGGCGTGAAGAGGTAGTCGTATTTAATGCTACGAGAGCCTCATTAATGGCTGATGTGTTGGTACAATAACTTTGTAGAATCTTTGTATGCCTACATGGCTGATTCCCTGTTTGACAGGTGTTTGAATGCTATTGGTCCTAGTCCATTATTAGTTTTTCAATGTTACCGGGCTTTAATATCTAGTCTGTGGGCTGGGTCTTGAGTCGTGGGTCGGACCCTCTTGCACCGGTATCAGTAGTCCTCCATTCCCAAGTGCAGCTTTAGTCCAACAAAGGGAATATGAAAGGTGGAGGGAGTCTCTTAAGCCTGGATAGGAGGTAAGGGTGGGGTGAAGTAGGATGGAGTGGAGGGTAGTGGAAGGGAAACGAAAAATTGAAAGACTGTGGACTAGAGGATAGGGAGGAACGACCAATTGGCAAGAACGGCCGACCATAAAAAGGGCTGACCATAAAGGTGGTCGAGCGGGATGATCGACCGTGAAGAGAGCCGACCGCGAAGGTGGCCGAGCCAGATGACCGATCGGGAGGAGGGCCGACCGCGAAGGTGGTCAAGCAGGATGACTGACCACGAGGAAGGCTAACTGCGAAGGTGGCCAAGTGGGATGACCGACCGTGAGGAGGGCTGACCGCAAAGGTGACAGAGTGGGATGTCGCTAGAAGGAGGGCCTAAAAGGCAGTGATGGCGCACGGGGCTCGAGGAGCGAGTAAGCACGTGATGATGCGAAATGAAATAGACGGGAAAGAAGAAAGAGAGTTAGTGGAGAGAGGGAGGGATCGTAGCCGTACAGGAGGCGCGATGTTAGGCCATAAATAGGAAATACGAATCGATGGGAGGAGGTGAAGAGGTTGGTGATGGGGATGTGGGAAAGGCAGAAGTTTGTAATTGTTTTTCGAATTTCAAATTGGCAAATTTTGACCTCGATTCTTGGAACATAGGTAAACCCTGGGCATTTGGACTTGTGCGATTTACTTACCTTATTGTGAAAAATCAACACATTCTAGACTTTAGCTACTACATCTCGGTGGACTCTCCTCTCTTGCACATCGCCGATTTTCTCGCCCTCACAACCAAGGCGATATACAGAAACATGGAGGAGATGGCACAAGACAAAGCGCCGGCGATGACATCAGATGCGTTAGGAGATGACGACGGAGTGGCACTAGCGGAGCAATATAGAGTAAAGAGGCGTGAAGAGAGAGTTGTGGAGTGACCAATATGACCCTCTCCGGGGACAATGATGGCGGCGGTCCAACCGATTAGTGAAGTGGCGCTTGACCACTAGCATACCAAGGTTGACAAATCCACGCTAACGATAGAGGATCTAGAGGAGCTGCGGAGGTAGAGTTAAGAGTGCCCATGGTGAAAGAGAGGGCTTCTAATGTACGACCAATGGAGTTTGCCTTATACAAAGAAGCGCTGCGGGGGGGTTTGAGGCTACCCCTCTCATAGCTAATGGTCGACGTGCTAAATCGCCTACAGGTAGCCCAAAGACAACTAATGGTGAGTGCGTGGAAAATTCTATTTGCTTGTACAATCGCTTGGCCACGGGCGACCGGAGGAGAGAGAATGACAGTTGACGAATTTTTCTCATACTGCAAAGCGTCAGGGCAACATGAGACATGGGTGACCTTAAAAGCCATAGCAGGACGGGGATTGGTGGTGAGACTACCCTCGTCGACGAGTGGCAGAAGAGGAGTGCGCACAATTTGGAAAGTCCCCACCAAGTTGTTGGAGCCAAAGTTAAACGCTAAGGCGGAAAAGAGGGTCAAATAGGTAAAGGAGTGGAGGAAGAAGGAGGGGCTAAAGTAGGACGACCTCGTCCAGCCCTCAGCCTTGTTTGCCCTAAATTTGGGACCACAACCAGCCAAAGGAGATCCATCACCAGAGGAGATGGAGGCAAGGAGGAAAGATCAAGAAATAGAGGACAAGTGAGCTTTTGCAATGATGGATAAATATAAGGAGAAAGAATTAGGCCCAGTGCCTAAGCTGGTTACGAAGAGGTCGGTCCGACCACGCCCCAAACCCTTAGGAGAGAAGGACTTGACCGACTTCGTGCCCTTGCAAGTGTCAGTGAATCCATTGAAGGAGAGAAGCAAGAGGGAGATGGAGTCAGTGTTGAAGAAAAAGAAAAAGATAAAAGTGGCTTCGAAGGGAAGTGAGGGAGGACCAGTGTTGAAGAAGGCGAAAGAGGGGGTGGTGGAGTTCCCCTTAAAAGTAGAGGAGGGGGAGGCCAGGGTTGGTGTGGGGGCAGAGAAAGGTTTGGCCAAGTTCTCGAGTGGTCAAGTAGTGAATGAAGTAGACAAGCAACAAGGGCTGGCAAAAGCCAACTGGTTAACAGAACTGCCCTCTAAGGACGTGCCCTTACAAGAAGTTCCCCCAAGTCAGGAGGTAGGGAGAAAGCGGGCGAGTGGAGCAAAGACGAGCGAAGCGCTGAGGACCGTTACGTATCACGTTCGCACGGTGGTTGACTGTTTAGCGGGTGATGAGGGTAAAGCCTAGGTGGCCGTAGACCGTCTCTTGAGGGTTATTAAGGAGTGCAGAGTATGGCAAAATTTACGGAGATCGACCTTATGAGAGGGTTCTGTTCAGCACAGATAGAAGCAACGACCCTGGCGGTGGCCCTACTAGGCAAGGTAGTGGGGGCAAAGGTGGAAGTGGAGCTGCTGAAAGCCCAGTTGGAAGGGGTGCAGACGCAATTACAGAACTTAAGAGTAGAGACGGCTGGCTGGAGAAAGGCAGCACGAAGCGCCTACCCAAAGGGCCTGGCCTATGCTTAGAGGGCGAAAAAGATGGAGGTATTGGTGGTGGTGCAGAGTTACTTGACTGAGCGCGCCAAGGTAGGCCAGGCTGAGGTCACCTCTGAGCTGTCAGTCACCAAGTCTGAACTTGAAGTGGTGTGCCACAAGGTGGTATCACTAGAGTTTGAGCTGGCGAGTAAGCAGAAGAAGATGGGTGAAGTCCAAGAAGCCTGTGACACCGCCAAAGAGAGATTGGAAGAGGCCCTCATAAATAATGAAGAGCTGCATGATCGATCAGGCCTTAAAAGACAAAGAAGAGGCAGATGTGTGTGTCACTAAGTTGGAGAAGGCCTTGGCAGAAGAAAGGGCCAAGATTGTAGAGTTAGCCAAGATGATGGCGTCTGAGAGGACAACCTATCTGGACCTGTGCATCGCGGCAGTGGAATAGTTTAAGTCATCCCCTGAGTTCCAAATGGCCATTGATGGGGCTGTGGTGAGGGGCTTTCCCAGAGAAGGGAAAAGTGGTGCTGGGCCATCAGAGGTGGCTGCTTCTAGGTGGACTGAAGAAGAAATAATCCAGAGTTTTCAACAGTCAGACTACTACAAAGATAAGATGAGCTAGTACTAGGACAACGGTTGGACGAGCTTCAAGTACAGGACGGTGGAGCTCTTTCCTGGCATGGACTTTAATGTCGTGAGGCCAGGAGAGGGGGACATAGCCCAAACCCCACTGGATAAGGGGGTTGAGAATGAAGAGTTGGTATCCAACGAGGAAGGTAGGGAAGAATGTGGAGTAGTGTGAAAATTAGACTTAGACTGTTCTATTTTTGTTGTTGTTTTTCCCTTTCTTTGTTTTGTTGTCGAATTGACATAGCTCATTGTAAAGAATGGTTGACATTTGTAAAGAATTTAAATTTTGAGGATGGTTTGTGAAGTTTAGCCTTTTTTTGCCTCAATGGTTTTTTTTTTTTTTTTCTACTTGGTATATAATAAACCTGTGCATGGAAAGATTTAAGTGTTGGGTAATGACGTGGTTTATAAAGTAATGTGGCTAAGGAGACTTAAAAGTGAACTAAATGAATCATGTAACTAGCTGCTCACGGTCTGAAAAAACTGCGTGTTATTATGGTTTGTAATAAAGTTAAGTTATAAAATTGCTATATGTTTTGCTTTTTGGACTATGGTATAGTGAACTGGCTTTGCACATGGTGCTGTGTTTCAAAGAACAACTTAGTCTGGCTGAGGCTTTAGAGGGCTCAGTCTGGCTGAGTGCTTCGGGCTCAGTCTGAGGCTTTGGAGGGCTCAAGCTGGCTGAGAGTGGTTGAATATTTATTCAACTCAGTCTGGCTGAGTGCATCGTACTCAATCTAGCTAAGGCTTTGGAGGGCTCAGACTAGTTGAGAGTGGTTGAATATTTGTTCAACTCAATCTGGCTGAGTGCTTCATACTCAGTCTAGCTGAGGCTTGGTGAATATTTGTTCATTAAGACACAACACAAAAAATAGGGAATTCAAATAGTTGGTATTAAGGTACAATCCTGCATAAGTTGATGCATTGTATGGCCACCACAAAAATGAACAAGTGTTCCGAACAACAAAATGAAACATATAACAATTGAATTTATAAACAAAAAAAAGATGTCGTTTTACTGGAAATAAAGTTTCAAGTGCTCGGCATTCCAAGGGTGATGAAGGTCTCTGTCTTCCATGTCTTAGAGATGGTAAATGCCTGGGCGGGGTCTAGCTTTAACGATGTAAGGTCCTTCCCACTTAGCTGCGAGCTTCCCTTCGGTTGGGTTTTTAGTGGTGAGGGTTGCTTCTCAAAGGACGAGGTCTCCTATTGTGAATTTCCTAGGTCGAACTTTGCGATTATAGTGCTGCCTCACTTTCTATTGGTATGAGGCCAGTCGGATAGCGGCTGTTTCTTGCAGTTCTTCGATGAGGTCTAGGTTGACCCTCCGGAATTCGTCGTTCAGTTGTGGATCGAGATTGATGACCCTGGGCGTCGATAGGCCTACTTCTACGGGGATGATTGCCTTGGAATCGTAAGTTAAGTGAAAAAGGGTCTCCCCAGTTGGAGTTCTGGCTGTCATCTGATAGGCCTAGAGGACATTCAGCAACTCCTCTACCCAAAATCCCTTGGCGGCCTCCAACTTGGTCTTAACGATTTTCAACAAAGAGCGGTTGGTAACTTCGACCTGGCCGTTAGCTTGAGGATGGCCAAAGGAAAAAAAAAACAAGTCATAATGTTGAGCTTATTACAAAATGCTCTAAATTTAGCGTTGTCAAACTGTTTGCCATTGTCGGAGACCCGAAGCAGCACATAATAGATTGCCAAATGAACGTAGTGGTATTCCGTTCGGTAATCTTGGCAAGGGGCTTTGCTTCTACCCACTTGGTGAAGTAATTAATAGCGACCACAGCAAACATCACTTGGCCTCAGCTAGTCGGCAAGGGGCCTACGAGATCGATGCCCCATTTTGCAAAGGGGTAAGGACTGCTGAAGGTGATCAGCTCTGTAGGAGGTGTGGGAGATGTTAGCGAAACGCTAGCATTTGTCATATTTAAGCACAAAGTCGATGGCGTCTTGGTTCAGTGTGGGCCAAAAGTAGCTCGTACGAAGGATTTTATGAGCTAAAGATCGTCGCCCAGAGTGGTTGCCGCAAACGCCTTCATGTATTTCTCTCATGATGTAAGTTCCTTGATTATTATTGAGACATTTGAGGTATGGCCGTGAAAATCCCCTCTTATACAAGATGTCATCGACAAGGGCATAATTTGAGGTTCAAGCCCTGACTTTGGAGGCCTTCTGTCTGTCTGCAGGTAATATTCCCTATTCAAAGAATGTGATAATGTCCTGGGCCCATGGGATAGGCTCTTCCTGGAGCAAATGAATTGCTTGCTGATCCAGTAAAACTGCTGGATGGGTCAGGTATTCAATTCGGACGCCATTGCTGAGGTCAATTGGGAGTTCTCTGCCCTAGGGACATGCTTGATGCGAAAGCTATTAAAGAGGCGGGTGAGAGGAAGAGCGATGTCCCTGTATGATCACATTGCTTCTTTCTTTGTATCAAACTCGCCCGTGATTTGTCCAACCACCAACCAGAAGTCGCTGAACACTTGGAGATGGTTGACCCCAATGTCTCTAGCTAGGCAGAGACCGGCTATTAGGGCCTCGTATTCGGCTTGGTTATTACTTGCTATATATAGGAATCGAAGGGCACATTTGAAGTATTCGCTCTCCGGTGTGGTGAGGATTAAACTAGCTCCATTACCCTCTTTACAGGATGAACCATCAACACTAAGGGTCTAGGAGTGGGGGTATTTTGTATCAGTAGTGATGTGTGCTGGTGGAGGAGGTGCATTCGAAGTGAGATTAGTGAACTTCAAGATAAAATCGGCGACAACCTAGCCTTTGATAACCATTCGGGGTCGGTAAGCGATTTCATACTGGCTTAGTTCAATGGACCATTGCATAAGTCTACCTGACGATTCTGGTTGTTACATGACCTTTTTCAAAGACTAGTCAGTGAGGACCACAATGGAGTGGGCTTGGAAATAAGGTCGGAGGTGTCTAAAGGCGATGACTAGAGCGAGGACCATTTTTTCTAACAAGGGGTGGTTCTGTTCTATCCCCTAAAGTGCGTGGCTGATGTAGTAAACTGGGTGCTGAATGGAGTCGTCTTCTCTGATGAAGGCAGCACTAACCGCGGTGTTGGAGACGGCTAAGTAAAGGAAGAGGGTCTCATGCCCGGCAATGCTTGAGAGAGGAAAGGAAAGTTAGCCATGCACTGCTTCAATTGTTGGAATGCCTCATCGAACTCGGTGTTCCATTCAAAAGCCTGCCGAAGAACTTTGAAGAATGGAAGACATTTGTCAGTTGCTTGAGAAATAAATCGGTTAAGGGCGGCAACTCTGCCAGTGAGCCGCTGGACCTCCTTTACCGTTCAGGGGAGATTGCATTTCGATTAGGGCTTTGATCTTCTCTGAATTGGCCTCGATACCTCTGTGGCTGACCATGAACCCCAAAAACTTACCAGATCCGACGCCAAAGACACACTTCTCTGGGTTCAACTTCATCTTATACTTGCATAGGGCTTGGAAAGTCTCCCGCAGGTCTGTTAGGTGATCGGAGGAGAGTTTGCTTTTGACGAGCATGTCATCGACGTAGACCTCCATGTTGCGACCGATCTGATTCTTGAAAATGACATTAACCAGACGTTGGTAAGTGGCTCATGCATTCTTCAGACCGAATGGCATCACCCGATAATGATAAGTTCCTCTGTCAGTAAGGAAAGATGTATGTTCCTGGTTAGCTACATGCATTAAGATCTGATTATAACGGGAGAAAGCATCCATGAAGCTGAGCATCTGGTGGCCAGCCGTTACGTTAACCAGTAGATCAATTCGAGGAAGTGGGTAACTATCCTTAGGACAGGCTTGGTTAAGGTCAGAGTAGTCGACGCAGAGTCTCCACTTGCCATTGCTTTTGCGAACTAAGACTATGTTGGATAGCCATTTGGAGTAGTCTACATTTCTAATGAACTGGGTCTTCAATAGCTTGTCCACCTCAGTGACAATGAGGTTGTTGCGTTCTGGATGAAAAATGCGCTACTTTTGGTAGAATGATCGGAACTGGGGCTCAATACTAAGGCGATGGGTAATAAAAGAAGGTTCAATACCAAGCATCTCCGAATGAGTCTAAGCAAAGACATCTTTATGCTCGGCTAAGAGAGCCGTGAGGTCAGCCTTGGCCTGAGAAGACGGCTGGCTACCAATCTTAGTCGTTTTTTTTTAATCGGTGGGATCAATGGGTATTTTGACCAGTTCCTCCATTGGTTCACTTCTAACTAGCTCTTCCTCATCTCTAACATCAAGGCCTTTGATGATCACAGCTTCCTTCATCTTGACTTTCTTTAGTAAGGCGACATAGCACTCTCTGGCCACCGTCTGTTCGCCCTTCACTATGCCGACTCTCTGATCGGTTAGAAATTTCATGGCCAGATGGTAGGTGGAGGTGACAGCTTGGAGGGCGTTGAGAGCTGTGCGACTGAGTATGATGTTTTAAGCAAAAGGGCAGTCGACGACGAGGAAAATGAGTAGTTTGGTGGACTGCTGTAGATATTCTTCGATGGAGCCTATAGAGGTCACCCGATCTCCGATGATGCCGACTAGTGGGGTTTGGAGATGCGACAACTTTTCTTCTCCGACCTTGAGTTGGCGGTAGGCATTGAGGAAGATGATGTCTAAAGAGCTGCCATTATTGACAAGTACTCGTCTGACTTTGTAATTTGATAAGACTACGAAAATGACTAGAGGGTCGTCATAGAGGTAGCGAATACTTGTGCAGTCTACCTCCGTAAAGGTGATTGGTTCATACCATTGCTTGGGCTGTTTGTAGGGGCAGTCTACTGTCGTTACTTCCTTATCAGAGCCTTGTCTGATTTTTCTGAGTTCGGCTCGCTGTACCGACCAAGATGGTCCATTGCATACAAGCCCACCAGCGATGACTCTGAGCTCGCCGACCAGGGAGACGGGGTCACCTTGTGCTCGGGGTTGTGATGGGAGCCAATCATCGTTCCGCCTAGGTTGTGCAAGTTATCGGGGAGGAGTTTGTCACGCCCCAAAATTCGGACAATTAAATATTATATTAGGACTAACCCCAATCAATATTCCATCATCCAAATCTTAGGGGTGAAACAAAAAAAACTAAATGCAAACCAAACCATCCACCATAAATTCATAACTGGCCAATACCTCAACATCAAGGTAACAATAAATAGTCAAAACAACTTAAATAAAGTACGGTTACAAACCATGCCAAATTATTCCAATACTAAAGTCATTAAAAAAAATAATAAATACATAAATTAGTATCAACCCTAAGTTTAAGAAAAATAAAAAAAACTCCAAACGACATGTCCTACGATCACAGTTATTTCTTGTCACCACCAAAGCCTCTACCAATCTTGTAAAGGAAGCTCAGCTGCGCTCAAACAGAACGCACCCGAGTTGCCAAGAGACAAAGCGGGTCAGTATACAGGTATATTGGTATGAGTACAAGATTAAACACACACGTGTCTACCAGACACAAACAAAAATACATTTAATTCTTGTTACGGGACAAGACAAGTAGTTCCAACCACACCGAGACAAATAGGTAGCTTCCCGAGATACGGTGGCATTTAGTTTCTTGTCTGTAAACAACGAAATATAAATTGATTATAAAATAAACAAAATAGAAATAGAAATATGGTGGGTCAGCCCTGTATAAAAAGTTAGTAAGACCCATCATCCTGCAAAAAAAAATAATGTTAGTATAAATTAATCATAAGTAACTTGCTGAAGAAGTATAAAAATGCACCGTTTTATGCTTAAATAATTCGAATTGACTAAAACTCAAAGAACGAAAGTTGTACAGAATCAAATTTCATAAAAGGAATTGTAAACGAATTTGACATAAACTGAACAGGTTGAGAGAAAAACTTGATAGAAAAATCTAGACGAAATTCATTCGAAAAATCTGAAACTGAAAACGTACAAAAACTGTCATAATATGATTTTTTTCGAAAAAGTTCAAAATACAAAAAGTGTGCAAGATAATGTTTTACTTCAATTTACGCGAAACCAATAAAAATGAGCTCGTTTCGTGGGTTAAAACAACCTCTAAATTCTGCATTGCCAAAATGAATCAAAACTACAATAACCATGATCATCCAATTATAAGTTCTAATCGATCTTTTTAATAAAAACTTAAAACACAAAAGTTGTCTAGAATCACGTATACATGCCTTTGCTCAAATTTCATAATTTATCGAGGTCGTTTACTATTTTTCAACCTGTACAAATCAATACAATACACACTATAACAATCATCTCATAATTAAATTCTTTATACCTTAACTCCACCAGTTCGGCCCTCCACTTCCAGCCTACACATATATCCCATGTGCCTCCTGTATACCTAACACCGCTGCGAAGCCAAACTTGCATAGGGATATCGTCCCGAGTTTGACTCACACTCCCCGAATGGTTAGCATATACGTACGCATGTAAATCAAAGCACTCGTCTATTCATGAGAACAAGGCAACAATATACATATACAAAATATCTCACTCATGAGAACAAATATAACAATGCCAAGCCTAAGGCATTCAAATAAATCTCATAATCCTCACATTTTTTTTATACACTCTTTCTCACCATCACTCAAATAAAACAACAATCCATGGAGTCATGGTGGAGTATAAGGAATTTATCTATGGGTTCCTAACTAATTTTAATTTCATATAACCATGAGTGTGATTACAACCATAAATAAATCCAAATAAAAACCCTAAACATGGCATACAAAACTAATCAAAATAATTAAAATCAATCAATCAACTAATAATCCTAAACCTTACATACACAACTAAACAAAATAATTAAAATCAATCAATCATCTAAAAACCCTAAACTTTACATACACAACTAATCCAAAATAATTAAAATCAATCAATAATCTAAAAACCCTAAACTTTACATGCACCACTAATCAAAATAATTAAAATCCATCTATCATCTTTAGGTAAATACAAAATCAAACTAACATCAAATAAATAAATAAAAACAACGAATTAAACATAAATCAAGAGAAGTAGGTTTTGTACTCACAATAATATTTGGAAGATCAAAGAAATATTTAGAGGATTAATGGAGCTACCAAAATAAACCCTAACCCTAATCTTCATTTCCTTTTCTTTTCTCCTCTTCTCGCCTCTTACATACACAGCGCATGACCCTCTCTCCCGACTACACACTTCCTTTTCTTCTCTTTGATGATCACTCTCTCTCTCTCTCTCTCTCTCTCTGGAGCTTGTGGCTGCTTTGTGCCTCTCAAAAAACTTCACTCACTTTTTGATTACAATAACTTAGGTTTAATATATAATAACCTACTAACATTATATTATAAAAATACAATCTAAGTACAATATACATATATAAAATATATATTTTATCAATATATAAAAAAACACTCTTTTTTTTAAACAATATAAATATATCAATATTCAAATTAATTACTCATAATTAAATAACACATTAAATTAATTAAATAGCACATTAACTTAATTAAATACCACATTAAATTCTCATGTAACTACACAATTAATAAAAAACAAAATAAAATAAGATAATACTAATCATGATCATAATAAATAATGACTTAAGAAAATTAGGGTCGCTACAATATACACAACTCAAAAGAATCTCGTCCCGAGATTCGATAGGAGAGAGTACTAAGCAAAAAGTTCCGGGTGCATACGTCGAATTTTCTCTTCTAATTCCCAAGTGATATCATTCTCATCCTCGCTCCATTGCACTTTCACCAAGTTCACTTTCTTGCGCCGTAACTGCTTTACATCCCGATCTAGAATAGTAACCGGTCGTACCACATACGTTAGATCATCACTAATCTCCAACATTTCTAGTGATACTACTTGGAAAGGGTCTTGTACACACTTCCGCAATAGTGATACATGGAACACATTGTGAATCATAGCTAAAGTAGGTGGTAGAGCTAATTTGTAAGCCACATTACCAATCCCCTCAGTGATCTCATATGGTCCCACAAATCTAGGTGCCAACTTTCCCTTCTTTCTGAACCGCATGATACCCTTCATCGGCGAGACCTTCAAAAATACAAAATCTCCAACATTCAACTCAACCCCTTTACGTTTTCTATCAGCATAACTCTTCTGACGGCTTTGTGCAGTCTTAATACGTTCCCGAATAATGTTTACCTTCTCCGTGATCTCTCTCACCAACTCTGGCCCTAACAACGGTGCATCTTCTACCTACATCCAGCAAGCAGGTGATCGACATGGCCTCTCATACAAAGCCTCAAAAGGTGCCATCCCGATACTAGAGTGATAGCTATTATTATAAGCAAACTCCACTAATGGCAAGTGTTCTTCCCAACTACCACCAAGATCGAGAACACAAGCTCCCAACATATCCTCCAAGATCTGATTTACCCGCTTAGTTTGCCCATCTGTCTGAGGATGATAAGCCGTGCTCAGGTCTAACCTAGCACCCAAAGCATGCTGAAAACTCTTCCAAAACTCTGCCACAAACAACGAATCACGATCCAAAACTATAGAAACTAGTGCGCCATGAAGTCGCACCACCTCCCGAATATATAACCTAGCTAGTTTATCTGCAGTTCGGTGAACACTGATAGGAATAAAATGAGCAGACTTGGTGAGTCGATCCACTATCACCCAAATAGATTCATTGCCTCGCTTAGACCGCGGCAATCCATCCACGAAATCCATAGAGATGCACTCCCATTTCCAAGTAGGAATCTCAAGAGGCTGCAAAAGTCCAAACGGTCGTTGGTGTTCTGTTTTAGCCTGTTGGCGCACATAACATCGAGAAACATACTCTCCTACATCTTTCTTCATACCTACCCACCAAAACGTTCTCTTTAGGTCATGATACATCTTAGTTCCACCAATGTGAATCGTATATCAAGACCTATGGACATCATCCATAATCTCTTTCCTCAATTCAACAATGTTAGGTACACACAACCTGCCCCTGAATCGCAATCCCCCATCTGAGTCCACAGACCAATCAGTAGGACAATTATCGATCAAATCCACTACAAGGTCATCGAGCTTGCTGACGAGAAACCCATCTAAATTCTGCATCTAACGAACTTTACCCAATAACGTCGGATGCACGGTCAAACTACCAATGTATGCCTTCTCAGCACACTCTATTAGTTGAACATCATGCGTCGAAATTAACTCCAAGGACTTCCATTCTTGAATCATCGAAGAAGCTATAATCTCATGTTGTCGACTAAGTGCATCAGCGACCACATTTCCTTTCCCTGGGTGGTAAAGGATCTCAAAATCATAACTACTAACGAATTCAACCCACCTCTATTGCCTCATGTTCAACTCTTTTTTAGAAAAGAGATATTTAAGGCTCTTGTGATCTGTGTACAATTCAAAGTGCTCCCCAAACAAGTAGTGTCGCCACACTTTCAACGCAAAAACAACTGCTGCTAACTCTAAGTCATGAGTAGGGTATTGTCTCTCATGAGGTTTTAATTGTCGAGAAGCATAAGATACAACCTTCTGATGCTGCATCAACACACATCCCAACCCAGTTCCACTCGCATCAGTAAACACTACTAACTTTTCCCTTTATACTGGTATACTTAACACCGGTGCTGTAGTCAACCGCTGCTTTAACTCCTGGAAAGCTTTCTCACAATCATCTGTCCATACAAACTTCACATTCTTGCAGGTCAACTTGGTCATGGGTGCTGCAATAGTGGAAAACTTCTCTATAAATCTCCTGTAATAACCAGCTAGTCCTAAAAAACTTCTCACCTCTGTAGCGTTCGTGGGCTGCTTCCATTCTTTGACCGCAACTACTTTCTCAGGATCTACCGCTATCCCTTGATTGGATACAACATGCCCCAAAAATCGAACTTCTCTCTCCCAAAAGTGACACTTACTGAACTTAGCGTATAACTGTTGCTCCCTCAAAGTCTGCAATACAACTTTCAAGTGTTCTCTGTGTTCCTCCTCATTCTTAGAATACACCAGGATATCATCTATGAAGATAATCACAAACTTATCTAGATATGGTTGAAAAATTCTGTTCATCAAGTCCATGAAGTAGGTAGGAGCATTGGTCAAACCAAAAGGCATTACAGGAAATTCGTATAACCCATACCGGGTCCCAAAAACAATAAGCGGCATACTTTTCTCTAACACACCCATCTGATGGTAACCCGTTCTAAGATCAAACTGAGAAAAAATGGCTGCCCCCTTCAACTGATCACATAAGTCATCAATTCTAGGTAACGGATACTTGTTCTTGATAGTCACCTTGTTTAGCTCTCTATAATCTATGCACACACGGAGAGTGCCATCTTTCTTGGAGACAAAGATCGCAAGTGCTCCCCACGGGGAGTTACTTGAACAAATGAACCCTTTCTGAAGCATCTCTTCCAGCTGCTTTTTCATCTCCACAAGCTGCTTAGGCGCCATTCTGTATGCCGCCTTAGAAATCGGTGCAGTTCCCGGCACCAAGTCAATGCGAAATTCTGCTACCCGTCAAGGTGGAGGTCCAAGTATCTCCTAAAATACATCCTTAAACTCACGCACCACATTTACCTCACTCATATCCTGCTTAGGGATTTCTACCGAGCACAGAAAACTCGTCATCACCGACTCTTCTCCATCGCTAGAAGTGTGGGTAAACCATGGCATACCGGGAATATCTATATTTACAATCTTTCTAGCACAATCTAGAGTCACAAAGCATTTTTGCAGCCAATCCATACCTAAAATAACTGTAAACCCCTCAAACCCTAAAACAATTAGGTCCGCATACAAGACTTTGTCCGCAAAGTCAATCTCAAAATCTTTACACATCTCATAAAGAGTAACTGCCCCTCCTAAAGGGGTCTTAACACAAATAGGTCTAGACAAGGAGGTAGTTACAAGACGTTCTCTTTCTACAAACTGTCTAGATATAAAAGAATGAGAGGCACCAGTAGCAAAAAGTACTCTAACGAGTTCTTGAAAAAAATTAAGGATACCTTCCAGCCATCACCTTCAAGTTAAACACACAAAAATTCGTTCATAATACTTAGAATAAATTCAACCACCAACCTAAACCAGCTAACCCATGTTTCCACAATCTGAGGATCACCTAAACTCTCACTAGTCTAGGGTAACCTAGAGCTCTGATACCAAACTGTCACGCTCCAAATTCGGACAATTAAATATTATATTAGGACTAACCCCAATCAATATTCCATCATCCAAATCTTAGGGGTGAAACAAAAAAACTAAACGCAAACCAAACCATTCACCATAAATTCATAACTGACCAATACCTCAATATCAAGGCAACAATAAATAGTCAAAACAACTTAAATAAAGTACAGTTACAAACCATGCCAAGTTATTCCAATACTAAAGTCATTAAAAAAAATAATAAATACATAAATTAGTATCAACCCTAAGCTCAAGAAAAATAAAAGAACTCCAAACGACATGTCCTACGATCATAGTTATTTCTTGTCACCACCAAAGTCTCTATCAATCCTGCAAAAGAAGCTCAGTTGCGCTCAAACAGAACGCATCCGAGTTGCCAAAAGACAAAATGGGTCAGTATACAGGTGTACTGGTATGAGTACAAGATTTAACACACATGTGTCTACCAGACACAAACAAAAATACATTTAATTCTTGTTACGAGACAAGACAAGTAGTTCCAACCGCACCGAGACGAATGGGTAGTTTCCCGAGATACAGTGGCATTTAGTTTCTTGTCCATACACAATGAAATATAAATTGATTATAAAATAAACAAAATAGAAATAGAAATATGGTGGGTTAGCCCTCAATAAAAAGTTAGTAAGACCCACCATCCTGCAAAAAAAATAATGTTATTATAAATTAATAATAAGTAACTTGCTGAAGAAGTATAAAAATGCACCGTTTCATACTTAAATAATTTGAATTGACCAAAACTCAAAGAACGAAAGTTGTACAAAATCAAATTTCCTAAAAGGAAATGTGAACGAATTTAACATAAACTGAACAGGTTGAGAGAAAAACTTGATAGAAAAACCTAGACAAAATTCATTCGAAAAATCTGAAACTGAAAACGTACAAAAACTGCCATAATATGATTTTTTTCGGAAAAGTTCAAAACACAAAAAGTGTGCAAAATAATGTTTTACTTCAGTTTACACGAAACCAATAAAAATGAGCTCGTTTCATGGGCTAAAACAACCTCTAAAATCTGCATTGTCAAAATGAATCAAAACTACAATAACCATGATCATCCGATTATAAGTTCTAATTAATCTTTTTAATAAAAACTTAAAACACAAAAGTTGTCTAGAATCACGTATACATGCCTTTGCTCAAATTTCATAATTTATCGAGGTCGTTTACTATTTTTCAACTTGTACAAATCAATACAATACACACTATAACAATCATCTCATAATTAAATTCTTTATACCTTAACTCCACTACTTCGGCCCTCCACTTCCGATCTATACATATATCCCATGTGCCTCTCGTATACCAAACACCGCTCCGAAGCCAAACTTGCACGCGGATATCGTCTCGAGTTTGACTCACACTCCCCGAATGGTTAGCATATACGTACGCACGTAAATCAAAGCACTCGTCTACTCATGAGAACGAGGCAACAATATACATATACAAAACATCTCACTCATGAGAACAAATATAACAATGCCAAGCCTAAGGCATTAAAAAAAATCTCATAATCCTCACCTTTTTTTTATACATTCTTTCTCACCATCACTCAAATAAAACAACAATCCATGAAATCATGGTGGAGTATAATGAATTTATCTATGAGTTCCTAACTAATTTTAATTTCATATAACCATGAGTGTGATTACAACCATAAATAAATCCAAATAAAAACCCTAAACATGGCATACAAAACTAATCAAAATAATTAAAATCAATCAATCAACTAATAATCCTAAACCTTACATATACAACTAAACAAAATAATTAAAATCAATCAATCATCTAAAAACCCTAAACTTTACATACACAACTAATCCAAAATAATTAAAATCAATCAATAATCTAAAAACTCTAAACTTTACATGCACCACTAATCAAAATAATTAAAATCCATCTATCATCTTTAGGTAAATACAAAATCAAACTAACATCAAATAAATAAATAAAAATAACGAATTAAACATAAATCAAGAGAAGTAGGTTTTGTACTCACAATAATATTTTGAAGATCAAAGAAATATTTAGAGGATTGATGGAGCCACCAAAACAAAACCCTAACCCTAATCTTCCTTTCCTTTTCTTTTCTCCTCTTCTCGCCTCTTACATACACAGCGCATGACCCTCTCTCTCGGCTGCACACTTCCTTTTCTTCTCTTTGATGATCAAAATCTCTCTCTCTCTCTCTCTCTCTGGAGCTTGCGGCTGCTATGTGTCTCTCGAAAAACTTCACTCACTTTTTGATTACAATAACTTAGGTTTAATATATAATAACCTATTAACATTATATTCTAAAAATACAATCTAAGTACAATATATATATATATAATATATATTTTATCAATATATAAAAAAAACACTCTTTTTTTTAAACAATATAAATATATCAATATTCAAATTAATTACTCATAATTAAATAACACATTAAATTAATTAAATACCACATTAAATTCTCATGTAACTACACAATTAATAAAAAACAAAATAAAATAAGATAATACTAATCATAATCATAATAAATAATGACTTAAGAAAATTAGGGTTGCTACAGAGTATGTCGGCAGTTATGCCCCGAGGGGTCAGTCCTCGGCCTTTACTGGGGACGGGCTACCGTGAATTGGCTGAGACGTCCCTGGCGGACCAAATCCTTGACCTGATCATTAAGGTTGTGTAGCTCGACTTTTTCACGTCCCCTTTCGGAAGACGAATAGCCCTACAATATTGGATTCCCGTGGTTCTGAATCTAATCTCACAAGTACAATGTGAAATAGATAAACACCAAAGAGTTCAAATTTGGCAAATCTTTTGAAAAATCGATTTTGAATCAAATTGTCAAAAATGGACTACTTTGCCAGATACAGAGTCGCCACCTAAATATTTTTGGGAAATTTAAGAAACCCGCCAGATATAGAATCGCCACCTAAATATTTTTGAGAAATTTAGGAAACCCATGACTCGTGCCGATGGCCTCGTGTCCGTCATCACCAAGATTGTCTTGGCTCGGGAACTTAGGTACGAGAGAGGAAGGTCATGAATTGAGCACCCTTACTTATCTAATCAAAGATCGGTCTCTACTAATCATGATATGAATCTTATCTACATTATATGCTCTTGTTCTGATTTATTAGGCTAGCATTACGATGCGCACACACACAAGTATAGACTAACTTGTAAGAATTGGAACACTTGATCTCATGTTTTGTTTTTGAAAATTGTTTCGAAATATGTACCACTTGAAAAAGTGATCGCATGTGAACATTTACTCAAATTATTCTAATTCAAGCAACTGGCTTTCATCCATAGGCATTCAAACAGTTTATCAATTAAGCACTTAGCCTCATGGTAAGCATGCTAAACATGGCAACATCAACATGCAATATGCTAAAGAGAGTAAAGGCTCACCTAGTATTCCAAGCCAAAAAGATGAAAGAGTCAGAAAACTGCATGATCCTAACTTATGCAATATGACTAATGCAATACATGCGATATGCAATTACTAGGCTCGACTACTAATATGGCATATGAATCAATTTGATAGCATGCGGTCTAAGCATGTATTTCAAAGAAGTATTTAATACTAACAATGCAAGTTAGAATGATGAACCGAGCCTCGGTGCATGCAATACAAGTGATGGAAACATGAAGTATGCTAAAAGAAACATGATGCCTTAAACTAACCATCATAAGCAGTTAAATAAAAGGGAGAAAGATGTAGGGTTGGAAGACATGTACATTATTACAACGTTGTGCCCTCACACAGCAGGGTCCGAATGAACTAACCGGTTAACTAATTACCTAGCTGTTACAACAATGAATGAATAAAATTAGCTAAATTACTTAACTAATTATTACAAACCGAATGAACTAATTAATTAACTAATCTAGCTAATTAAAATAATTACAACATGGTACGAATTAGCTATTCTAACTAATTAATTACAAAGCCACTATTTTAAGCATAACACTAATATGGTTACAACACGGATCCCAAGGATCGATGGAGGGCTCATGCATGAACATGATTTCCACCCGAAAAAGTCACTGTTTCTGCTGCTGAATGCCTCTATTGCACAACAGAACATTTATACTGATTTCCATCTCCAGACCAACTCTGTTCTGCTTCAAAAAGACATTGCTTGATTTTGCACTGGTGGTCGGCAGAGAGCCTGCCGTCCACTGAAGGTGGCCTACTGCCCACTGATGATTAGATTGTCCTGCTACAACAGAGAGCAAATAGAGCAGGGACACGGTATTCTCAAGGGTTTGTTTGCACAATTTACCCTCCTTATCATTTGAACAGCTCAAAGAAGTAGTAAGTTTGATTCACAAACCACCAATGAATGTAATTTCATTGCATGATGGCTTATGAACCAAGTGTGCAAGTTCAATGAATGCAACAAAACAAGACTCTCAAAACCACGTCCCTATCATAAAAGATCAAGGGAAGTAGTTGACAATGAATCTTGAACCGTTTTCATCACTTATGAATATGAAACAACTCAAGACTCAAGGGTTCAATTAACGTTCGATTGAACCCCAAACCAAATTGTTATCTTGCTCTTTTTTTAGTCACCAATTTTATTATTTTATTTACCTCTTAATTCTTTAATCAATTAAGTCCAAAAGTGAATTTAAGTCCTCTAATAGAAAGAGGGCTCAAACCAAGAGTTATTTTAGGCATGAGAGAAGTGTCATGCCGTTGGTAATGAACCCCCAAAGGGATTAAACCATTAAACATAAGACCTCAATCTTAAGCTTAAACAAACAAGTGGCTTGAAACAACTTTCAAAGAAAATGAAAAGCCAAGAAAGAAGGGAGGTTGCAGAAGTGATTAAGGGTGATCACAAGTATGAAAAGCAAGAAATAAATGCTATCAACTCAAATAGGTTGGTGACTAAGGCCTAAGCCACCAAACCTATGAGGACCATTACACTACAAGAATGCAATACAAAGCTCAAATGCAACAATGAACTAAAAATAGTCTTAAAATAGTGCTAAATAAGTCCTAAAACATCTCGGATTTAAGACAAAAATAGTTAGAATAATAAGCTAAAACATAGATCATGCTAGGCTAGTAAGCAAAACACAATGAGGGGAGGCTAACCCCTCCAATTTTGGGTTTCAAACCATGATTTTAGCCACTAAAATAACTCTAAACATTAGTGTTTAAAAGCTCAAAAAAAGATAGTGTAAAGGTGGGAAACACAAGGGTAAAGGACTTGAGAGCTAGGTGTGAAGAAGGGTGAACCACCCCTCAACCTTTATTGGCCTTAAAATCTAAGTTTCAGCCCAAAAATACAGAGTTTATACAGTCTAAAAAATAGTAGAAAAGATGGAAAACAAGTGGTGTAGAGATGGTGCAAAAGTAAGAGATTGTATACCTCTTGAAGAGGAATGAACCCTTGAGTTACAAACCACCAATTTCACACTCTCAAGCTCCTTAAGAGCTCAAATTCAAGCTCAAATCACCTCAGCAAGAAGCTCTCTAGGTTTGGTTTAGAGTGTTTGGGCAAATGCTATGCAAGTTACAAGAGAGAGAGAGAGAGAGAGAGAGAGAGAGAGAATTGTAGAGAGAGAGGATATTTTTGCTTCCAAAATTTTTATAACCTTGAAATATGAGAGGGAGGTCATCTATATATAGAAAAACATGTTAGTATCTTGGAAATATCAAGATAGAAACAGCTGGAGCAGTGTGGAAACAACTGGCACAAATATCTGAAAAAAACTGTTTTTTGACACTTATGGCCAGTAAGTCACTAATGGTGGACGGAAAGACACAAAAAGGGGCAATAGTTTCACTACTGGCCAGAAGGCCACTAGCAAGGGCCGGCAGGCCACTGAAGTGGCCGGCCACAAAAATTTATTTTCAGGCCCGATTTCAAATGGGTATATCTCCTTCATCCGAACTCGGTGTTAGGTCATTCTTCAGTCTAAATTGAAGCCCCAGAAGTATAATTTCTAATGGTGGTAGCCTCACATATAAATTCTATGTGTGCAAAGAGATATGTCTATGTTAGTGAAGGCTACTCAATTTTGTCCTAACAGATTGATGCCTAACTTCCTCCTCAACTAGTTTTCTTTCCTCCTCTCTTATTTTCTTCAACTCCAAACCCCTAAATAAGATTTTTTCCAAATATTTCACCTCCCTTTCATTTATTTCCATCTTGTTCTTACTCGGTTTACAGAAAAGTGCAATATTTAAGGAAATGCGAGCCTCGGAACAATGTAGAAAGTTTTTCAAAAATATTTTGAAAGAGAGGGTTTCAAGGTCTAAAATAATTTTGGTCCAAAATGAGGTGTAAGGTTGGGATTTAGAAGCTCTTCTTGCTAAAGAAATTGAGTGATTGGACAACATAACTTTCATCATCGAGTGATCAATCAGTGGCACCCAAGTCTTAAGGGCAGTCAAAAATGGGATATCTATAGGTTGACACATTCCTCAGTGTTATGGCCATGGTCTTGATGGAAATGGCAATACTTAGATTGTTCCTGCCGGTTGGAGGGAGATCTGGATGGTTGAGGCAATTTCAGGTTGTAGTCTCATCGAATTTGGTGCAAGACTTGCTCCATGGGTGAATTGAAAGAGGTGTATCATTCAAACCAACCAGGTGGGCAGGTAGGTGCCGGTCGGTCTATATACTGAGGGGGTCGATTTGTATATTGTGAGGACCTATGCTCGGGGTTCCTTTCTTTTATCGTTGGAGGGTGGATTTTTGGATGTGGAGTCTTAGCGGGCTGCTAGGAAGTCTTCGGCATTCATATATTTTTGGGCTTTGGCGAGAAGGGCGGCCATAGCGGACGGGGTGTTTTTAGAAAGGGAGAAAAGAAAATCTGATAGGCACAAATCGGCCATAAAGGCTGTGAGAATGACCTTGTCATCATTTTCCTCCATTTGTAAGGCCTTGACATTGAAATGAGTGACAAAGTTACGCAGTGACTCCCCTTCTGTTTGCCAGATGTTTGGCAGTTGGGTCGCTAGATGTCGCTGTCGCTGAGCACTAATAAAATGGCTTAAGAAGGATTCGTCGAGCTAGCGAAAGGAGGTGATAAAGTCTGGGGGAAGCTGGCTGAACCATAGGCGCGCCGACCCCTTCGATGTGACAGGAAATGTGCGACACATGATTTCATCGAGAAAGGCATAGAGAATCATAAGTGTCTGATATGTTTCTACGTGGTCGACCGGATCAGTGGTACCATCGAAGGTGTCGATCAATGGCATTTTGAACTTGGGAGGGAGAGCTTTATCTCTGATAGAAGCGGTAAAAGGAGAGTTGACGGTAGAGGAAGTTTTGTGTTCTATGTTCTGCATGACCTCTTGCAGCTGCAGCGTTATAGCCCTCAGCTCCTCGTCCCAGACAAGGGCATTATCCCCGCAAGCAGGAATCGGTGGTTGAATACTGCTAGCTTCACCTTCGTAAGTGGCGGCATGTTGCGGTGGGAGGTGGTTATGGAAAAGCGGTGGCATCTCTTGCCGAAGTTGCCAGCCTGAAAGAGGGGGGTGCAAACCATCAAGATTCAACGATTGATGGCGTGAGGGCGAATGGTGGAAATATTCTATGGGACACCTATGGTGGGAGTTGGTGGTGATTGTGGGCTTGTTCCAAGTGCGGGGGAACTATTTGTGGTGGTGGAGGAGGGATAGGTAAATCGCGCTAGAGTAAAGCGTTGGTCAAGGCTTGGTTTTGTTCGGTCTGACGGTTGATGCTGTTGGTAAGTTCTGCAAAATATGGAGGTGGGTTATTCGGGTTAAAGGACTCAATTTCAGGGTTACCAGCATTGTGTTGGGAAACCATAGACCTTGTCGTTACTATCCACCCTGACATAGGAGATGGGTGAGGACGAGGCTCCCTCCGATGACAATGAACACAACTGTCGACTAGAGTTGGAGTTTTCCACAGACAATGCCAACTGTTAATGCAACAGTTCCAACGGAGGATAGGTTGGCTGATCCACACTTCTAATGGGTCTGCTGGCCTTGAAGTCCACGGAGTGTTCTTACAAAAAGGTCCAATGGGGGAGGTAATCCCACGACGGACACTCCGACAGTCGAGTTAGGATAGAGTAGATTGATTGTGGAGAGAGAGTCAAGAGAGGGATGAAGAACTTAACCTTTAACGTATCTCGGAAGCTTCCTTATATCCTTTGCTCATCATTTCCTTGTCCATTCTAGACTGTCTTGTTGGCCGAAAGTCTATATTCTAGCTCGCATCGTTCATGGTGAGTCTGTATCCTCCGGTGTAAAGGGGTTGTCACATTTAATGCTATGAGAGCCTCATTAATGGTTGACGTGTTGGTGTAATAACTTTGCAGGATCTTTGTCTGCCTACATGGCTGATTCCCTGCCCGACAGGTGTTTGAATGCTATTAGTCCTGGTCCATCATTGGTTTCTCAAGGTTATTGGGCTTTAATATCTAGTTCGTGGCTGGGTCCTGAGTCGTGGGCCGGACCCTCTTGTGGGCCCACCGGTATCAACTTGCATTGACAAGTATATATGTATCATAAAAAAATCAAACTATTCGAGTTTGACTCGTGTTCGGCTCGTTAAATTTTCGTTCAGGATTGACTCATTATGTAAATAAATCAAGTTTAAACATATTTTGAAACTCGTTAAATTTTTAAGTCAAACTTAAACAACCTACTATTCACACTGACTTAGCTCGTTTGAAGCCTCGTTTGAAGCCTTGTTAATATTCAAAATGTGATTAAAAGAAATTATTTTAGTAAAGTGTAAAAAAAATTAAAAAGTATTTAAAATTTAGTAATAAGTGTTTTAGAGTTTTTAGGGTTACCTTTGATTCTCTTTTGGAATTATGATTCCAATCAAAAAAATTTAAAACTCATAATCAAACACACAACTCAAAACTCAATTCTAAAATTATTTTTAAAACTCATAACCAAATACACAACTCAAAACTCTTTTCAAAATCTAAAACCAAACTCTTTTCAAAACTCTATTTTAAAAATAAATAAATAAACATTTTTTTAAAAAAAATTTATAATTATTTTTAGAATCATGATTTGAGTGTGGAGTCATGTTTTAAGTTTTAAGTTTTAAGTTTTAAGTTTTGAGTTTTGAGTTGAGTTTTGAAAAGAGAAAATTTGTTTGATTATGAATTTTGAAAAAAGTTTTTAGTTATATTTTGAATTTTGAGTTGTATTTTGAATTTTTTTTTAATTTTTTTTTAATATTTAACAAATTTCTTAATTTTATTTTTTAGGGTAAATATTTTATATTTTAAATATTTATTTATTTATTTTAATGTGCTCTATATTTCATATATTTGTGTGTTGTATTTTTTTTATAAAAAAATCATATATTTTTTAAATATAAAAAATTTAAAAAAATTATTTTTTATTTTAAATATATAATTTTTATTTTAAATATTTTTTAATTTTATAAATATGTTTTTAAATATTTTAATTTTTTTGTTATATGTTTAGTTACGATTTGGGTGTGGAGTTTTGAAAGTAGTGTGAAGTTTTGAGCTATATGTTTGGTTATGAGTTTTGAAAATATTTTTTGAATTAAGTTTTGAGTTATTTGTTTTGATTACAATTTGAATGTGGAGTTTTGGAAGTAGTGTGGAGTTTCGAGTTATGTGTTTGATTATGAGTTTTGAAAATAATTTTTGAATTGAGTTTTGAATTATGTGTTTGGTTACGATTTGAGTGTGGAGTTGTGTTTTAAGTTTAAAATATTAAAATTAAAAAAATTGAAATATTTACAAAATAAACTAAAATATTTAAAATAAAAAATAATTTTTTAAACATTTTTTAATATTTTAAAAAAATAAATCCAAAAAATTTCAAAATACAACTCAAAATTCAAAAACTCAAAACTCAAAACTCTTTTCAAAACTCAAAACTTTTTTCAAAATTCAAAAACTATTTTCAAAACTCATAACCAAACAAATTTTCTCTTTTGAAAAACTCAACTCACAATTCCACACTTAAATCACAACTCCACACTCAAATTATAATTCCAAAACTAAACCAAACGGAGCCTTGGTTTTTGTAATTAACAAGCCCGTTGGACAAAACTTCATTCAGATGTATTTTTATTCGCTCTATCGTATCTGTGTGTTATAAGAGTTTAGATGCGAATCCTACCCGAGTTGTGCCCGAGTAAAGGAGTTTGTGCTGACATCCCGTTTCTTGCTTTAAGCATTCCTTGTTTGCCATTTCGCTAAGTAAGTACACGGATCGAGTTGAAAGAAGTCAAAGTTCATTAATCGCTCGAGCGGCCTTTTGTGCGCTCAAGTGGTGAAGTGGTTCATCCAATATCTATGCCTGTAAACTTCTGGGAAACATATTTTACCGTTCGAGCTGTAGTTATTGCGCTCAAGGGGTTGGCCTATATATGAGCACCGCCTTTAGTCACACCGCTCAAGTGGCAAAGTGAGCGGTCTTCGTGGCTCTATTTAGTATAAAGTTTGTTTACTATTTTTAGGGTTGAACTGATGTACTGTCGTAGGCAACCAAATTTAAAACCTATGCTCCTTAAAATATATGTAGTTGTGCAAGTAAGGATCATTCCCACGGAGAGTGTTTATCCTAGTTTTTATGCAACGTGAATAAGGATGGGGGTTTGAGTAAAACAAAAACAATTTTTAAGAAGAACAACTAAGGAACAATTCAAATTAAAGTATTGAAATCAATCAAAAGAATAAGACTTGGTCTAAGTCAACATTCACCATCGGAATTTTACAACTGATCATTGATGCAAAATTATATCAATTCATACTTTGAATATTCACCGCTGGAACTATTTTCCTGTCTCTCCTTAGTTGCAGTTAATTAGAAAACAAACGATTTAATTAACCTTAACTACTAAACAACCTAAGACAAGCGCTAAAGAATTAATCTAGTAGCAGCCTTAAGAATTAGAGAGATAGATGAAGCTAAACAACACAAGCACAAGCGGTTGCATTTAATTTTGTCGAGCGCGCTTCATAAGATATAGTAATTTCTGGCACAGCAAATCATTAAAGCTTAGTTGCTTCACAAATTAGAGGGACCAAACAATTATGGATTTGATATCTAACCTAACAATAGATTGCAACGAATAATAAACTAGTAGGCCTCCTAGTAATTAAATGAGACATTCATAAGAATATGCACAGAAGAACACCCCATACTCAAAACATAAACTGAACAATAAAAAAAAACAAATTAGATCTCACAGTTTTATTGATTCCGATGCTTCCGTTTCCTTCAACCAATTACCAAAGTCTAGCCATGCAAGGCCATAATGGAAACTCAAAGGAGAAGTTCAAGAAGAGGCGAGAGAGAGAGTGTGTGCTCCTCTGATGATTCCCTCCCCCTTTTATACACGTTCTGCCCTCACTATTAGAAGCCTACAAAATCTCCTAAAAATATTCTAAATGTTATCCTAAAATAACAATATCCAAGTCAAACTAATCAAAGAAGATATTAAAAATAAAATAAGTCCTAATATAACTAGGAAATTGGTGTTTACAGCTGGAACTTTCGTGCACCAGCTCTGAAAACTTTCAGCAAATAAACCGTGTCGGATTCGCGTACTAGAAACATTTTGGAACGTCAACAGTGCAGGTGCAGCAACTTCAAGCCCAATTTCGACCTTGATGCAGCCAGTATCTCTCAAAACTCAAAACATGAAAGTTGTAGAGCTTTTTCTTGGTGTCCCATAGCATCTTGGATCATCTCAATTGGATCTCGGATGAGAGAGTTATTCCCAGATTACAAAGCGATGTCGAAACTGTCCAAAATCGCCCAATTAGCTTTGTTTTTGCATTTAACGCTTCCATTTGCTTCCTAAATCAAAATATAAGAATAATGAGTACATTTAGGCACCAAATAAGTATAAAAGACTAAACATTAAGGTAGAAAAATATGTTCTCATCAAATTCCCCCACACTTACCTTTTGCTCGTCCTCAGGCAAAACTCAAATTCACTTTCCCAAGAACACACACCCAGGTTGCAATGCCATCAACAAAGAACCACCAAGCTCTTCAAAACTCATAACATATCATGAACAAACATTCTTAAACAACTTACAATTACTTACTAAGCATTTTCACTTGAAGATAAAGTAAATTAAATACGTAGACCCTCACGAAAATAAACACTCGACTCTCTTGTGTTTGAAGGGTATGTGTTTCGCTCAAATTCATTCCAAAGGGAGCGATCTACCATAGGCTTGCATATCTTCTCATTCTCCACCACTGGGTTCACATGCATAACACGAATCATAAGGACTTTTCAAGGGTTGTAACTGTTAAAACCCACAAAAGTGTATGTGTGTAAATTAAATGTATAAAATAAATAAACAATAAAATAAAATAATTCAAAAAATAATTATATAAATTATTTTCCAAATTAAATGCTTACAAAAAATAATGTCGAGACTTGTGTTGGACACAATCTCCTTAAAGTAGATTTCGCCCTCACTCCGGTGCTTCGAGTTTTACCGGTGTCTACTTCCCAGGATGCAACGACTAACACTTCAATTTGCAGCACTACAAATTCAAGTCTTGCGAACCAAAACTATGTTGAAACTCTTTCTTTCTTTTCCTAAAATTAAATGCTGAATAATGCAGAAAATATGAAGACGGAAATGGGAGAAGAGAGACAAAAATCTGAGTGAAAAATGTATGTTCTGAATTGCTAGAAGGCTGGCTTTTTATAGGCAATTTGGTGGCTTTTCCGAACAGGTATAAAACTTGTTCGGACAGATTGGAAAGGCACCAACAGATTTGAATCTGTTTGGACTGTTTGAACTCATACAGATCTGTTCAGACTGTTTTGAACAGATACAGATTTATCCGGTTTTGGAATGAATAGGTATGAACCTGTTCAGGCGGCGGACGGGCCGTGAACAAGCCCAACCCAACCCAACCCAACCTCACACCACACACCTGTGTCCAAGCCCAGCCCAGCCCAGCCGACCGGACGGGCGGCGGTGGCGGCACGCGCGTGTAGTTCTTTTAGTTTTGGGTCCAATGGGTCTAGCCCACTACACCCATAAACTCACCATTCTACAAACTTGGGTACCCCTTGGGGCCTATCCCAAGTATCCAATGCTAAGGTTTATAAACCCAAACAATTCCTCAAGCTTTTCCAATGTGGGACAAGCATATTTCACAAATGTGTAGGAAACCCACCAAAAAACTAGTTCCACGAACTCGAAAACGCGCGTTGAATTCTCATTCATCCGAAAATGGTTGAGCAACCAAATACATGAATTTATTCACTACGCGACATTAAACATGAACCTAATTAGAAACGTTAAAAATAACGCTTGGGTCCTACCTTAATTAATGCTCAAAGTTAGTAAAAAATAAAGATTTTTCCAAAACTATTCCAAAGCCATTTTCCAACAATCCCCCACATGAATAGAATTCACGATAACGGGCATGTAACAAGATGCAGACAAAGAAATAGTACATTAAGAAGATACACCACATCGAGATAGGTAGCTTGTGGCTTTGAACCTTCTCTAGTGAAAGCCTATCGGACTTGCTGGCTAACCAGTGGACGTGATGCCTTGAACTATTCAGCTGTTTGAGTAAGCCAAGACAATAGACTACACATAGTGTATCCGCAGACACAGATTGGTTCTTACGGTTGTGTTCATTTTGGCCCTGAACAACGCCTGATAATTCATGAGTGCTCTAGAGAATTTAGCCTTCTCAATTCTCACAGAACCGGCACAATTTACACTCATATAGGTGATTTCTTATTAAGAGTATCCTGCTATACCCCATTTGAATGTCCAAGCTATAAGAATCATTAAAACCAAAACTTATCCTACTAACGCTGCAGGTATCACTCTTCTTATCATAGAAATGGGTAGGAGTAAACCTCTTTAGTGATACGTGAAGTCATCCATAATTCGGTTGTCTCTTTGAACCTAGATCTTGGGATCTCTAGTCAACTAGGTTGGGTTGCCATTATGGCGACTTTTAAGTAATAAGCTTTAATTCCATTCCCCTCGATAAATAGTACACTTGCTCTCTGGCTAGCCCTTTAGTCAATGGATCCGCATTATTCTCCTTTGACTTTACATATTCTATGGAAATTATTCCATGTGAGAGCAAATGCCTAATGGTATTATGTCTTCGACGAATGTGTCGAGACTTACCGTTATACATATGATTCTGTGCCTGTACTATTGCTGCTTCACTATCACAGTGAATGCATATAGCTGGCACAGGTTTAGGCCACATTGGAATGTCTTCTAAGAAATTACGAAGCCATTCTGCTTCTTCTCCTGTTTTATCTAATGCGATAAACTCAGATTCTATTGTTAACCTTGCTATGCATGTTTGCTTAGAGGATTTCCAAGAGACTGCAGCACCTCCCAAGGTAAAGATATATCCACTAGTGGATTTTGAGTCTTTAGTATCTAATATCCAATTTGCATCGTTGTACCCCTCGAGTACTGCTGGATATTTGGAATAATGTAAGCCATAATTCTGGATATGTCTTAGATACCTAAGTACCCTAATTATCGCTTTCCAATGATCGGACCCTGGATTACTTGTGTACCTACTCAATTTGCTTACAGCATAGGCTAAATCTGGCCTAATGCAATTCATTAAGTACATCAAGCTTCCGATTATTCGAGAGTACTCTAATTGTGATATGCCTACACCTGTATTTTTTGACAAATGAAGACTAATGTCAACAGGTGTTTTAGCAGGACAGTTGTCATGCTTTCCAAATTTCTTCAGAATCTTCTCAACATAGTGAGACTGAGATAAAGCATATCCTTCAGATGTTGAAGTAATTTTTATTCCTCGAATTACATCTGCTACTCCCAAATCTTTCATGTCAAACTTTCTGTTCAACATTTTCTTTGTAAATTTAATCATGTCATTATTGCTTCCAATAATGAGCATGTCATCCACATAAAGACAAACCATGACATAGCTTTTGTCTGTGCTTTTAACATAGATGCATTTGTCACATTCGTTTATCTTAAAACCATCTGAAAGCATAATGTAATCAAATTTTTCATGCCATTGTTTCGAAGCTTGTTTTAATCCATAAAGGGATTTGACAAGTTTATAAACCTTTTTCTCTTGGCCGGGAACTTGAAAACCTTGTGGTTTTTCCATATAGATTTCCTCATCTAACTCGCCATTCAAAAAAGCTGTTTTAACATCCATTTGATGTATTTCCAAATCATACAAAGCTGCAATCGCAATCAACATGCGAATAGATGTTATTCTTGTCACTGGTGAATAAGTGTCAAAATAATCATGGCCTTTCTTTTGTTTGTATCTCTTAACAACAAGCCTAGCCTTGTATTTATCTATTGAGCCATCTGCTTTCATTTTTCTCTTGAATATCCTCTTATTTCTAAGAGTTTTACATCCTGGTGGAAGATCCACTAATTCCCAAGTATGATTTTGTAGTATTGATTCAATTTCACTACTCACGGCCTCTCTCCACAATGGAGCTTCAGGACTTGACATTGCTTCCTTGAAGTTTTGAGGCTCATTTCCTAACAGATATGTCAAAAAATCTGGACCAAATGATTTAGAAATCCTAGCCCTCTTGCTACGTCTAGGTTCATCGACTTCATTATCATTTTGGTCTTCACTACTACCCATAGCAGTATCAAAAGTTCTTTTTTTTTAACTTTTCTCTTCAATTTTCATGCTAGGAAAAATGTGTTCAAAAAACGATACATTTCTTGACTCAATAATAGTGTTTACATGCATATCCAGATTTTCAAATTTATGAACTAAAAATCTATATGCGCTACTATTATTGGCATATCCAATGAACACACAATCAACGGTCTTTGGTCCTATCTTAGTCGTTTTGGGACTAGGGACTGCTACCTTGGCCAAACACCCCTACACTTTGAGGTAATTGTCGGTAGGTCGTCCACCTTTCCATAACTCATAAGGTGTTTGATTGAGTTTCTTGTGGGGTACCCTGTTAAGGATAAAGTTAGCAAACAAAATCACTTCCCCCCACAAGTTCTGAGGTAACCCTGAACTAATCAACATTGCATTCATCATCTCTTTAAGAGTTCGATTCTTTCTTTCAGCTACACCATTTGACTGAGGAGAATAGGAAGCAGTGGTTTGGTGAGTACTACCATGTTCAAAACAAAATTCTTCAAATGGTGCATCATACTCATCACCTCTGTCACTTCTCACCATCTTAATAGTTTTGCCAAGTTGATTTTCAACCTCAAATTTATATTGCCTAAAGCTTCTACGGCTTCATCTTTACTTTTCAATAAGTAAACATAGTAATATCGAGTGCAATCATCAATAAAAGTAATAAAGTACTTCTTACCTCCTCTAGTTTGAACAAATTTTAAATCCCAGATATCTGTGTGAATTAAACTTAGAGGTTCAGTACTTCTTTCAACTTTATTAAATGATGCCTTAGTGATTTTGCCTCAACACAAATCTCACATTTATGATTAGGATCAAATTTTAAATTTGGTAAACATTCTAAAGCAACAAGTCTATGCAAAGAATTAAAATTAGCATGTCCTAATCTATCATTCCATAAAATAGAAGACTCGGCAATATAAACAGAAGATGTGTTCTTATTATTAAAAGCCAAATTAGGTACAATAGTTATTACATTGAGTTTAAAAAGCCCATCACTCATGTAACCTCGCCCCACATACATTCCACTCTTGGACAGTACAACTTTATCAGATTCAAAGACTAATTTAAACCCATTCTTGATCAATAATGACCCAGAAATCAAATTCTTGCGAATTTCTGGCGCATGGAGTACATTGTTAAGAGTGAGTTCTTTCCCCGAGGTCGTTTTCAGCACAATCTTTCCTTGTCCTTCTACAGTTGAAGTAAAGGAGTTTCCTATAAAAAGTTGTTCCCCACTTTCCACCACTTTGTAGGTTGTGAACATCTTCTTATGTGCACAGATATGGCGGGTTGCTTCAGTATCTACCCACTATGCCTTGGGATTGCCCACCAAATTTGCTTCAGAGACTACTGCAGCAAGATTGATGTCTTCCACTCCATCAGAAAGATAAAAATCCTTGACTATGTTGGCTTGTGCTGGCTTTTTGCTTGAACTCCCTTCGTCCTTGCGAACGTGACAATTCTTAGCGCAATGTCCATCTTTGCCGCACACAAAATATTTGCCTTTGAACCTCTTATTGAACCCGTTATTGATCCCTTTGTTGATCTGACTAGTGGATCCTTGTTTGGGACCATTGCCATCATGCTTCCGCTTCTTGTTATTGAACTTTAACCCTTGTCCATGTTCCACAACATTTGCTTTAGCCTGCATGACATGGTTTCCTGACTTCTTGTCAGAACCACGGTTGTCTTCCTCAATTCGGAGCCGCACTATTAGTTCCTCCAATTTCATCTCCTTGCGCTTATGCTTCAGATAATTCTTAAATTCTTTCCAAGATTGTGGCAATTTTTCAATGATTGCTGCTACTTGGAAAGATTCACTGAGAACCATCCCTTCTGCATGTATGTCATGGAGAATTAATTGGAGATCTTGAACTTGGCTAATAACCGTTTTGGAATCTATCATTTTAAAATCCAGAAAACGGCCGATAACAAATTTCTTTGTACCAACGTCCTCTATCTTATACTTATGATCCAGAGATTCCCACAGTTCTTTAGCTGTGCTTTTCACACTATACACATTATACAGTATATTGTCCAACCCATTGAGGTTATAGTTTCGACACAGAAAATCACCATGTTTCCATGCATCAACTGTGACAACCACTTGCCGATCAGTTTTTCCCTCGTTCAGTGCCGGTGTCTTTTCATGAGCGAAGCGAGCCAAATTCAATGTGGCAAGATAAAATATCATCTTTTGTTGCCATCTTTTAAAATCATTACCATTGAATTTTTTTGGTTTCTCCCCATGATTTACTGGTACTGCCGGAGTCATCACTAGCACAACAGGTGTGGGGGTTTGAGTAATAACAATCTCAGTACTGTTAATTTCAGTTGTCATAATTTTAACCAAATAAAAATATTACACCAATCACAAAATTATACCAAAAAAAAAAAAACCGAATTTACACACAAAATAAGCAGAATAATATTTTGTAACAAAATTCCAATGATAAACAGTATATTACTATTATTTAATAAATTAAAAAGTATATTACTACTATTTAATTTTCTGAAACAAAATATTTGTCTGTATATCGCAGAAATAAATAAAAATAGGAAATCTACTTTAAGATTGTTAAAACCTACAAAGGTGTATGTGTGTAAATTAAATGTATAAAATAAATAAACAATAAAATAAAATAATTCAGAAAATAATTATATAAATTATTTTCTGAATTAAATGCTTACAGAAAATAATGTTAAGGCTTGTGTTTAACACAATCTCTTTAAAGTAGATTTCGCCCTCGCTCCGATGCTTCGAGTTTTACCGGCATCTACTTTTTAGGATGCAACGACTAATACTTCAATTTGCAACACTACAAATTCAAGTCTTGCGAACTAAAACTATGCTAAAACTCTTTCTTTCTTTTCCTAAAATTAAAAGTTGAATAATGCTGAAAATATGAAGACAAAAAGGGGAGAAGAGAGACAAAAATCTGAGGGAAAAATGTATGGCTTTTTATAGGCAGTTTGGTGGCTTTTCCGAACAAGTATAAAACCTGTTCGGATAGATTGGAAAGGCACCAACAGATTTGAATATGTTTGGACTGTTTGAACTCATACAGATCTGTTTGGACTGTTTTGAACATATACAAATCTGTCCGGCTTTGGAATGAATAGGTATGAACCTGTTCGGGTTAGGAACGGTTTGGGTGGAAAAAATTTTGACCAAATTTCTTTTGAATTTTGAAAATAAAATTAAAAATAAATAAATAAATAAAATACAAAAGTCTTTTTTGGCCCAAAAAGATAAGCATTGGGCTAGCCAAGCCTAGCCCAGACGGACGACGACGGCGGTGCGCACGTGGTTTTTTTAGTTTTGGGTCCAATGGGTCTAGCCCACTACACCCATAACCTCACCCTTCCATAAATTTGGGTACCCCTTGGGGCCCATCCCAAGTATCCAATGCTAAGGTTTATAAACCCAAACAATTTCTCAAGCCTTTCCAATATGGGACAAGCACATTTCACAAATGTGTAAGAAACCCACCAAAAAACTAGTTCCACGAACCCGAAAATGCGCGTTGAATTCTCATTCATTCGAAAATGGTTTTGAGCAACCAAATATATGAATTTATTCACTACGAGGCATTAAACATGAACCCAATTAGAAACGTTAAAAATAATGCTTGGGTCCCACCTTAATTAATGCTCAAAGTTAGCAAAAAATAAGGATTTTTCCAAAACTATTCCAAAGCCATTTTCCAATAGTAACAGGGTTTATGATCAAGGTAGGAAATATTTGGGAGTGTTGCTCAAAAGCCATCGAAACTGGTGGAGCAAAAATAAATTAACTCAAGCTCGAATATATAAGACATGTAAAACCAATCACTCCATTCAGCAGCTTCTTCAATTTGGCTTTAAAGCATTTAAACCATGTTGTAAAACCCAAGTTATTTATAGAATTATTTTTGGATAGATTAATAATTAAAATAAATTGTATGGGTAATTTAGTAATCTTAAGAATTAGGTTTTCAACCCTTTTAAAAAAAAAAGAAAAGATGGAAAAAGGGTTTTATATTATTTTGTTATCAATTGCGCAGAGGTTTCGCTAGAAGTGACGGTGGGGAATTGAGGGGAGCATTCTTGATGCACATTGATCAAGGTACTTTTTTTTTTTTTTACACCATTGTTTATTATATGTAATAGATCAATAGGCAAAGGAAAGGTGATGGAAAAGAAAACCTGTGGGTGTAAGGTTCAACGTGTATAGTGCTTTGTGTAGGTTGAGGATAAAAGTGCAATCTATGATGTGGGTGTAGTTTTGACAATAGAGTTTGGTATATTAGATAAGGTGTGTTTGACTATTAATTTGGAGAATTGATTTGGTATTTCTTGAGCTTTTCATACATACAGTGGGTTTTGTGGATGTGTGAAAGACACAAAAATATTAATTTATTTGAGTTTCTAATTATTAGGTTTGTGTGATTAAAATGGTGGAGCCGAGTGTTTGGAGTTGGTGTTGCAATATTATTTTTAAGCGTTTGAGGTAAGTAACCCTCTATCACTGTTGGTACATTTTTATTCCTATTGAATCGTTTAAAATTATAAGTATTTATTTATAGCCTTCATGTTCTCTTAAAATAAAATATGGGTCAAGTATAAAACAGTATCGAATATTATTATGAAAATTATTTGAATATTTTGTGGAACTATTCTGAAAATTGTACTAAACGTTTATTCTGAAAATATCGAATATTTTATTTAGAATTTGTGTATTGTTTGAATTTTGAACATCACTCTAGTCTGACTATGATTTGGACGCTAGCCAATGGAGGTTATTTATTGGCACAAAAACTAGTTTCTTTTGGGGCTTTACCACTGGCCTATATGTGGTTCTGGGCCTTGTCACGGGTTAAGTGACTGTAGTCACCAAAACTTGGGTTTTGTGAATCGCATCATTGAACCATTGAATATCGAACCGTCAATTTTGAACAATGAAATTTCGTCAAATTACCTCATTGTCTTTTCAATTAAAATGTATTGCTACACTGTTTATTTTCAGCTATGAAACCATCTTACAGAATAATTGTTCATTTATTGAATGGTAGCAAAAAAATATATTTATTGATTATCAACTATTTTTTTTTTTTTTTTTTGTATACTTGATCCAACTAGCAGTGATGGTTGGTTATTTACTAGGCTGTCTAGCTTACCCTTATTTTTTTTTTCAGATTCTGAGGAGTAGAGTTGCGTGGGATTTTTACTTGTGGGAGTGCCAAGAGTAGGACTCTAATTTAAGTATTTGGATTATTGTTTTGTTAGTGGATTTTATTAGTGGACTTGGTGGACAATTTCAAATTGATAAGAATTATCAATTTTTATAGATTTTAGCATTATGATAATTAAGGATTTAATTAGAGTATTTTACATTGTTGGTTATGTGTTGGACTCTTAGCCTTGCATGCTCACTTAAATGAGTGTGCGGCGTTGTCACGGAACTTAGGACGTGACACATGTAAAACTCATATATTGAAAAAGAGATCGTTCAAAAAGAACACTTTTCATTTGCAGCAGGGAATGATCCTTCACAGCAGCTCCCACCCTGTATATATCATGTATAAACAGACCCCTTTATTGGAATTTTAGGAGGAATTTTGAACATGGACGATTTGTAATATCAGAAACAATTTGCTCCATCACTTCCTTTTTTCTTTTTCTTTTTTTGACAAACACACGAGTTGAGAATGAGAACACGTTCGATTTCTCCAGTCATAGCCATACCACAAATCCAGACACCCCCTACACTTGTAACTTGCACACCCATGTATATCATAATGATGAACAATGCTCCACTAGCTTTACGGCTTGGGTAGAGACATTTTTTTCGGGTTTAAAGCTTGTAACGTGGGTTCACAATAAAAAAATAATAATAATAAAATTAATTACATTTATTGTGAACTCATGTTACAAGCTTTAAAGCTCAAAGGGGTTCAACAAAGGGAAAAATTAATTACAAGGTAGGCTATTTGGCTTATGTAGCTTGTAACAAAGAGGGCCTTAATCATGTTTATGCATGCATGTGTCAATATGACCTCGAAAAGAATCAAGGCGAGTTCTAGAGAAACAAATCCATGGAAAAATATCCCTCATGAAAGAACATAGTGAGACTGATATGGATGTGTCAGTTTAATGGCTCAAAATCTCACCGGCTTTTGTCTACCAAATTTAGTCACTACTATTCTCAAGGAAAATAACTAGACTAATTAATTCTAAGCTGGAAGATTACTTATTCAATCATGTTATGAATTGTTGAAGCTTAATTGAATATTGCTCATGACATACACAACCAAAAAAAATGTTGAAAACCATAAAAACAAAAAGCAAAATTTCTTTTTTTTTTTTTACACAAAATTAAAACAACCTAAATCCCCTCCTCCACACTTCAAACTTACATTGTCCCCAATGTAAGGTGAAATGCAAAGAAAAGGCAAAAATAACCAAAATATAAATGCGAGAATAAGAAAACAAACTCCCCTTGGGTTGCCTCCTAAACAACGCCTTTCTGCTTCAATTAGTATAAATTGGATCCTCAAGGTCCAATTGTTCCACATTCTGTACTTGGAAGCCTTCATAGAAAGTCTTAAGTCTATGGCCATTCACTTTGAACACTTTGGAAGTTGCTAAACTTTGAATTTCAACTGCACCATGAGGAAAAACATTAGTAACTACAAAAGGTCCAATCCAACGAGAACGTAACTTACCTGGAAACAAACGAAGCCGTGAATGGTATAGAAGAACTTTTTGACCAACATTAAACTCCTTCCTAGAGATCATCTTATCGTGAAAAGCCTTTGTCTTTTCCTTGTAAATCATTGCATTCTCATAGACATCATTGCGAATTTCCTCTAACTCTTGTAGTTGCAACTTCCTGTGTTCTCCACTTTCATCCATTTTCATGTTAAAACTCTTAATAGCCCAATAAACTGTGTGTTCTAACTCAACTAGAAGGTGACATGGTTTCCCAAACACCAATCGATAAGGTGACATACCAATGGGTGTTTTATATGCAATCCTATACGCCCACAAAGCATCATCCAGGCACAAACTCCAATCTTTTCTAGTTGGATTGACGGTCTTTTCAATGATGGACTTGATCTCTCGATTTGACACTTCCGCTTGTCCACTAGTTTGCAGATGATAGGCAGTTAACACCTTGTGGGTCACATGATACTTTCTCAGCGAAGTCTCCACAGTTCGATTGCAAAAGTGAGTGCCTCGATCACTTATTAGAGCTCGTGAAATTCCAAACCTGGAGAATATGTTAGACTTGATAAACTCTGTAACAACTTTAGAATCATCAGTCCTGGTAACTTAAGCTTCCACCCATTTCAAGACATAATCAACAGCAAGCAAAATATAAACATAACCGAAAGAGACAGGGAACAGTCCCATAAAATCAATGCCCCAAACATAAAAAATTTCACAAAATAGTATGGGGGTTTGTGGCATCTCATTCCTTTGGGATATATTACCTGTCTTTTGACAAGGATCGCACGACTTACAAAAAGAATATGAATCTCGGAATAAAGGCGGCCAATAGAAACCACATTCTAGCACTTTTCTCGCCATCCTCTTAGCTCCAAAGTGACCTCCACAAGCATAAGAATGACAGAAGGTGAGAATAGAAATAATTTCATTTTTGAGAACGCACCTTCTTATCACTTGATCTGCACAATGCTTCCATAAGTACGGGTCATCCCACACGTAGTATTTAGCATCACTCTTGATCTTATCTCTTTGAGCCTTAGACAAACCAAGAGGGAACATATTAGTAACCAAATAATTTACCATATTCGCATACCAAGGTAGTGTCACATTTGCGGAGAACAATTGCTCGTTAGGGAACATTTCCTGCAGACGAAGTTCATCCTCCACATGAACTAAACGACTCAAATGATCTGTAACATGATTTTCTATCCCTCTTTTGTCTTTGATCTCCAAATCAAATTCACTCAAGAGAAGTATCCATCTTATTAATCTTGGTTTTGCCTCTTTCTTCATTATCAAATAACGAAGAGCTACATGATCAAAATAAACAATTTAGTACCAAGCAAATAAGAGTGAAACTTTTCTAAAGCGAAAGCAACAGCTAAAAGTTCTTTTTTAGTAGTAGAGTAATTTCTCTGGGCATCATTCAAAGTCTTTGAAGCATAATAAATAGCATGAGAAGCTTTTCCAATTCTTTGACCCAAAACAGCGCCTACTGCATAATCACTTGTGTCGCACATTATCTCGAAAGGAACGTTCCAGTCAGGGGGCCGGATAACAAGGGTAGAAGTTAATAGTTCCTTCAACTTATCAAACGCCTTTTTACATGCCTCATTGAGCTCAAAAGTTGTATCCTTTTGTAACAACTTGCATAGTGGTAATGCTATTTTGGAGAAGTCCTTGATGAATCTTTGGTAGAAACC